>PVKA01000822.1:108550-173311 GCA_004027165.1 Ctenomys sociabilis | reverse complement strand
CCCCTGGAGGAAGCACCCTGCAGGCCACTGCGCTGCACCAGCAGCTCTCCACTGGCCTGCTCTTTCAACTCATCCCTACAGCTTGGCTCCCTCCTCAGCCTTCCGAGGCAGCTGTGCCCCACAGAGGTTTTGTGGTGACCCCGCTTGCATTTCTCCCATTGTACCTTGACTTCTAACTGTTACTCATCTATTTGGCTCCCATTCCCGAAGAAAGACTCAGTCCAGCAAGACCAAAGCCACAGAGCTAAACCAGGAACCCGGCCCTACCTGAGGAGAGGTCTGTGGTAATCCCCACCTGGGTTTCTCTCACTGAGATGTGACTCACACAACCGAGTGCCCTGGTCTTTGAACAACTCTAGATGGAGGAAGTTCACAAAAATGCAACAATCCTTTAGTTCATTCCTTCCCTCAACTTCACAGAACATTAAGTCCATCTTTAAAAAATGTGTTGCACTAAAAAGCCCCATAGAATGCCATGTTGTATGGGCCATGGAATGCAACCTTCCGTCTTTAAAATGCCTTTTCTCAGGCTTTGTCAAAAACACAGTCTATAAGGAAAATGAATGAGAGAATTTGGCATAGAAAATCTTGATAAAAATCAGATCTTTCTTCTTTTAGGAAAAGCACTGAGGTTAAAAACAAACAGGTAACAGCAAGACATCTTCTGCTTCTATGCAAGGAAAGACCTCAGCGCACCGCACATTTCCCTTAAGGGGCAGCAGTGAGCATTGAGTGTGGGAGTGGGGCAGAGCTGGCCAGCGAAGGGTTAAACACTTCTTTCTTCTTCAGCTGCTCTGGGAAGGCAGCAGAACCCTGGTCAATAGACAGATATATTGACTTGTTATTATTTAAAGTTGTTTAACCAGGTAGAGATAAACGAAAGCTTTCAGCAGCTGAACTATCACACAAATCACAATTAAGGTGGCATATGTGTTTGGGAGACGTAAAATCAATTCCCGCGAAGATAATGTTTTAGTCTCTATTTGAACTTGAAAACAGAAGTAAATTTTCAGCAGCAACAGCTGGGCTGGTTCCATCTAGGAGGCTCTCTATTAACTGTACAAGAAGGGCTTTTATTACCGCTTCTAATGGTTTTCCTCTATAGTTTTGTCTTCATCAAAAAAGCCAAATTGATTGCTGTGGTGCTGTTTACTGTTGTGGCCAGGAGGCCTCAGGCAGCTGGGCTCTCACCCACGTGGGCTGGGGGCTTCCCCTCTTCTGCCTGCCCCCATCTGCTTTGTTTAGCAGAACATCACAGGGCACTGTGGGGGCCAGGTAATGCTGGGTTGAGGAGGGAGAGGACTCATTCCTTCCAGCTTAACTCATTCACTGAGCTGCCCAGTGTGTGTACTTAGGGAAGGGAAGAAGGGAAGAGGTCTGTGATAATCCCCACCTGGTTTTCTCTCATTGATATGTGACCTCTAAAGACTATTTTCTATTTGGCATACTGATCACATGACTCTCTCTCCATGACTCTGTGTGTGTGTGTGTGTGTGTGTGTGTGTGTGTGTGTGTGTGTGTGTGCTCTTTCCAAGTCTGTCCTATTGTCCTAGAGGCAGGGAGCATTGTGTGTCACTCCAACCTTTCCTGGATCTAGTACAGCCAGCACACAGTAGAGGCTCACAGAAGAGGACTCCGGTGGCTAGCATTTGCTGGCCGGGCAGCCTGGCCCAGTCCCACCTTTTCACTCAGTCAGCCCCTTCCATCTGTATTGCTTGGCTCTTGGGAAATGTGTGAGGTGAATGCTGTGCCCTCCTTGAGTTCCACCGCCTTGAGGTGCTACAGAAAAACCCCTTGTAAGCTGGATGGGAATGTGGCTGGGACTTGTGCCCCAGAAGAGAACCGAAGCACAAAGTGGTGCAGTGTTAGGCAAAGGCCAGCAGGCTCAGGAGATGCCTGGGAACCAGAGGTGGAGCAGGAGTCTGGGAACTGCAGCAGAAACGTGGTCTCTGGCTCCTTGTGAAACAAAGGCAAGTCTCTGGTCTCTGTTGTGTAGAGGTCTTGCTTAAACACTAGGAATGTTGATAACCAAGCTTCTTAAAATGTGAACCAACACAGGAACATAGGATCTGTATTACTCTTCAAGACACACAAAGAAAATCATGCTTAACAGAGATCAGTTCCCCAGTCAAGTCTATGTACGCCCTGTCAGACCAAGAAGCACACAGCCCCGCAGAAGCCCCCTTGTCCAAGTCTCTCTTGTGGCTGTTAGTCCCTTCGCACCTCTCAGCACCTCCTGCACCCAATACTCAGGAGCACCAACTGGGAGCACACAGAGATGCTCCTCTTCCCTGCCCTGCAGGTATGGCTTTCTCTCCGTTCTTCTCTCCAGTTCTCCCCTACAAGCCTTCCGCCCCAGAACTTCTTGGCAATGTTGCTTCCCAGCTCAAAGCTGTGTTCTCCTTCCTCGGGTTCACCAGGTCATTAGGAGCCAGGCACTGACGGATGTGATGGGAACTAGGGAACACACTGGCTGCTGACCAGGGTGGAGCATGGCGCAAGGTGGCACAGAAAGAAGGCTTCAGAGGTGGGTAAAGGATGGGTGGAGGATGAACAAGTAGAGAAGGAGGGATACATAATTTCCCAGATACATAGATACATAAAAACTGTGTGTGTATATACATATTTCTTTCTTGTTGGGCATACTAGAAGTTGAATCCAAGGCCTTTTCAATGAGCTACATGTCCAGCCCATTTTAAGTTTGGGCATGGATTCTCAGGCTGTGTTGTTCAGGCTGACCTGGAACTTTGGATCTTCCTGTCTCAGCCTCCCTCAGTTCTGGAATTACAAGTGTGAGCTATCATGCCTGTATAGATAGATATTTTGATATAGTCACTCATTCACAGTACCACAATTACAGTTAAAAATCAGTAATTACCATTCTCTGAATAGTCTGTAATCTATCTTTCTAGGCTGTAGTTTGTATTGACCTCCTTTTTTTCTCCCTCAAAATAAGGAAGGGAAGTGTTATGGCTGTGTCTAACTGTCCTGGCAATGCCTCATACAGCTGTAGGTGGGGCTTTTTCAGGTGTAGCTGAGGCTAGAGTTGCTGATGCTAGGGTTGATTCCTGGTGCAGAGCTAGGGTGCAGGGCTCCAGGGATAAGGGTGTGAGTGCTGCCACCCCAAGAAGCCTGGATGGGATGAAGGAGGAAGCAGGGAAGTGGGAGGCCCTTTGCCCCTTGCTGTCTTCAGGCCACCATGAACTTTTCTTCCTCCGGTAGGTGCCACCCGCCTCACAGCCAATTGATTATGGACTGAAACCTCTGCAAACTGTGAGCTAACCAACCTTTCCTCCATTAACCTCGGGGTTCAGGGACTATTTTTAAACATATTTGGTACAGGGCTGCACTATGCAGCTTGGACTTGTGGTGATACTGCTGTCATAGCCTTCTCAGCACTGGGATTAGAGGCATGTGCCACCATGCCAGACTTGGTGGCCAACTCAGGCACCCAGGGGTGGGGCCACCATGGCATGTGGTCCTGGGAATGGAACTCCAGTCCCTGCACTTGCCTAAGCAGGCGCATCATCTGCTGAGCTATCTTACTGGCCCTGCGGTCCAGTATTTTATCTCAGCAATGAGCAAAGTAGCAAAGACGGGGGACTTATCCTTCTTACTAGCAGTGAACATACTTCAGCAGCCTGGATCTACCATGCCCCCTCGTTAGCTCTTTCTCAGATGGCAGTCAGTGTCCTGCACAGCCCAGGGCCAGGTCACCGAGACAACACTGCCAGTGATTTGTTCCTCCAAGGACAGATATGTGGGCTCAGCTTGGAAGAGCACATGTACTTTCTGGTTCTAACTCTGGAGTAAGGAGATTTTTCTAGGAATTTGATGGCATTTTTCTAAAATAGATGGAATCCCTTGACCTCTTTTCTAGGAGCTTAGAGAGAAGGCAGATTTATAAGACTTCTGTGACTTACTCTGAACTGAATGAGAATTCCAGTGTGTTTTGGAACAGTGTCAGCTCCTAGAGTAGGGGACAATGACACAGAACTGGGAAGAATGTCAGTGTTGAGCAAGGTTCAGGCTCAGCCGTCACACCCAGCTCTCTGGCCGGGTGGGTGTGGGCTTCGGCCGGGTGGGTGTGGGCTTCAGCCCGGAAGCTGCATTCCGGAAGTGTTTTCCAATATTAGCAGTCAGCTTCCTTGAAGATCCCGCGTGATTTTGGTACCCACAGAGACTGAGCAGCAGCAGTGGCACCCTCCTCTACTCCCCCACTGCTCCCTCTCCTTGGACCAGCCGTGCTCCACCTGGCCCTGCTGCAGAGACAGCATCCGCGAGGCAGGGTGCTTACCTGCGGCCCGCAGCAGCGCACTGCCACCCAGCAGGCTGGAATGATCGGCACCCCCGGCAACTCCTGCCTCTCCTCTCACTTTTCCTTGGCAGTCCCTAATTTCTTAAGAATTAAAAGAAGTAAGAGGAACAGCCTGAAGAGCACTGAAACTGCCTGTAGAAAGAGATCAATGCAGGCAAGAGGCAGGCAGGGACAATAGAGAATTTCGAGAGTAACCCAGCAAGGCACCGACATCAAAAAGGACACATTCAAACGAGCAGCCTGACTCGGCACACAAGCTGCAACATGTGACACAGAGCGCAATTACAAATGGAGCAGTCTGAGCTGTGGAGTGTAAGATTAGCGCTGGCTGCTTCTGGAGGAGCACCAGCAACTTGTATCTGAGGACCTCCAGTGAGTCCCTTTACTGTCTTGGCTGACTTAATCATGCAGCAGCTATTTCTGTAATAAGCTGATTCCCCTGAGACCTTTAGTGACAGAGGCAGACTAGAAGTGATTTGGTCTTGTAACCAGAGCAGCTGTCCTTAGGGAACAAGATCACGAGTAAGAGATGTAGGCTCCAGGGCCACCTGGCCTGGTCAACTATAGGTCCAGAGAGCACCTGCGCATGACCAGGGCCTGGGTAGCAGCCCTCCTCTGTGTGCACAGTTGGGCCAGGGTATGGAGAGAGGGTGAGGGGCCTGGGTGTCCTGGAACCCATAGAAGCTGGTGCGTGTTTTGTTTCATGTGGCCTCAACTACAAATCTGAGCATGTGAGTTTTTCAGAGCCAGTCCTTACTCTGGGACTTCCATGTCATCACATGAAATAGATGGAACCAGTTGGGAAGAGCAGAAAGATGGGCCAGAGGAGGAGGACTGGTGCTGAGTGGCTGCAGCTCCATGACAGGCAAAGAATGGACCAAGCAGTTTCACACCTACCTGCTCTGATTTGCTCTTCATGGAGGGGGTCACTGTTAGATTTATTTTATAGGTAGGGAGAAGGGGCTGGGGGATGTACTCTATGCTCTTAAGCATAAATAGTTCACACCAGAACCAGAATTGAAACTCCATTTCCTCAGGACTGACTCTTCAGTAATGCACAGGGCACCTGGCCTCATGTGACTCTTGCACAGGCAGAGAAACCTAACCAGGCCACTTGGATGTGGCTGAGTGCAGGGCCTTCTGCAGAGACCCAGGTCCCTTTTAGGAGGACCTCCATGAGCTCATTGGTGAAACACTGAACGGAATTAAACATTGATCTATGTCCTCAAATCATGTTCCTCCTAATCAGAGATACTCTGATGAGGTGTGGAAGCATAAACATGCTAGAATATGCAAGCAGGTGAGCACCAGACTGTATGGTACAAACACAAAGAGGACCACACACAGGTAAGCTATACAAACAAAAGCACGTTTGCCCCTGCTCATCTCAGCTCAGAGTTCAGTCCTCCTCATCACCCAGTGACGTGAGCAACAGTCTGATGCTTTACATCAGACCCAAGGGGCATGCAACCCCCCAGCAGCAGGGCAGCTATGCTACTTCCTCCTTCCCTGCTTCATGCATCTGCGGCTTCCTGCCTGTGCAATCAGAGAACTGCTCTCCGCCCTTCCCTTACAACAAGACACGTAGGCAGCACCTTTTAAGACAAACATCAAGATACAGAGGAAGTAGAGGATGAGAAATTAAGTTGCAGATGGATGAGCTGAGGAGCCAAAGTTCTTAGGGAATTAAAGTGGAAGGCAGAGAAAGGAAATCAGGCCTCCCTTGTGGTAGCAGAGGATATAATTAGATGACTCAGGAAAATGCTGATGGTGCTTAAACATCTCCACCTGGAAGCTCTGCAACTCCCAGGAATGGAATGTATCAAAAACTGCGTAGAATGGCAGTAGGCTCTGCTTCTTTGGGGATCACCCATTTTCCATCAGGTTGGCTGAAGTGCAAGCTTGGAATATGCACATTTGAAGTCCCTGTCACCTCAGCCTTCTCATGGATTCCATGCAGTGGGCCTTCAAAGTCTTCACAGCTTCCATCTTGCTTCCCAGCCCTGTTTATCATGTTTCATCTGGCTTAGGCATTTCCTTCTACCCATTTTGATTGATGCCCAACGAACTTGGCCTGCTGCTTGGGAGACCTTTCTAAACTGCAAACCTAGTCTAGTCACACTCCTGATGCAGTCCTTCATGATTCTAATGTTCATTTTGGAGAAAATCCCAAAAGATTTTAGAGGAACACTGAGCCTTGCCCACCCCCTGATGTGTCATCTGCCCCATGGCCATGGCCCCTGCTTGGCCCATCAGCAATGACAGTTTCTTGGGTTTGTTGTACGTCTCACAGCCCCATGAGTTCCCCAAGTAAGGTCCTCTGTGTCAGTCCCTTGCTTCTTGACTTTCTCAGTTCCTGGATAATTCCTTCTGCTCCCTTAAAACTCAATTCTACGTCCCTTTTTCTGGAAGTGTGCCTGGAGGCCTCCCATTGGGATATGTGCTCCTTACTGGGCTCTTCTGGTCCATGCACAAATCTACTCTGCAGGCTAACCTTTTATACATAGTGGGATGGCACTTAGGGCCTCACACTAGCTAAACATATGTTCTGCCCCTGAGCCACCCTCTTTGCCCATAGCTCACCCTGTGCCTTCTTGCCTAGACTAGTACTTTCTAGAAGGCAGACAGCTTGTATCCACTGTACTTCTCTTCTATGGGCTGTACCATATCATGATGTTTCTTAGACTGAAAATTAGACTCTGTTCTAGCTTTCAACATTTCCGTGATATGCTGTCACACCTTACTGGTGCCATTTCCCAAGCTGATGCCCTTTAATAATCCAAAGACTCAAAAATGTGTTCCTTCATTTTGAATTTCTATGAAGAAATACCATATAAAATATGAATTTATTTTGTAAAGAAGTAAATGTAGTCTAAATGTTCTTCTACAAAAGCTCAGAAAAGAAAAAGCACAGAAGGGAACTGGAAGGAAGATAGAAGATGAGGCTAAGGTTGATTTTACAGATCACTAATGCACACCCGGCCCTATGCTTGCTCACACTCCTGCCTAGCTGCTGCAAGAATCCAGTTTTCAAAGTTGATCCTGTAAGTTGGATCTTCTGAGCACTATCATGTTCCTTAAGATGAAACTGCAGTTCAGAGAAAGACAAAAATTGGTCTACGACAAAATAACTCAGCACTCACAAGCTCAGAATTTAAAAATAAGTTTCCTCCAACTGCATCATTGTGTTTCTAAGGAAAATACCTGGAGGATGCCAACCAAATAATGAAAATATGTCTCATAGGAAATAGCAGTCAATGGAAAGGTAGAAACTAAATATTCTTATCTTTGAAACATGAGAAGTGCTTTTAAAAACTTATATGAAAATAAGCTAGGTATTGCAGCCCCAAACACAGTGTTTTAGGCAAGTCTTATCTGGAGTGGCTCCATTGAGGGGATCATTTATTGGGCCACACTCAACCTGCATTGACACCCTTCAGTAGGTGCCTGGCTCACGCCCCCAATCCCAGGCTCCTCCTCTCCTTATCAGCCCAGCTCTGGTGCTTTGACATACAGGGAAGATAAGGCGCTCAGTAATCCTGTTTGGGAATGGAACTTTGTATCTCCAGCCACAATTGACATTCTAGGTGTTACTTCTTCCCTCCAGGAGGTCTTGTGTCAGCCATATCACCAACCACACAGCTTGGCTGCCTGCCTGCTTCCAGATTTAACTCTTTGCACACGACTCAGTGAGGTAACATGCATTTCTTACTCCATCGTGTATCGCTGAACACGGAATCCACTATCGTTCTCTCATTCTGTTTATTTTTGTAGTAATGTACCTGTTCACTCGGTCTCCTGCCTGTCTTAGCTGTTTACACACAGATTTTTATCTCTGGAGAAAACATAGGTGAAAAGAAGAAAGCCTCCTAATTATCTTCCAGCATTTGTTCTGCAGTCTGCCCAGAGCAGATAGGAGGCTTTCTCATATCTCTATCATAATACTTGCCATCTAATACTTTATTTTTTACACAACTTATTTTCAAATCTTAAGTGTGAACTCCTTCAGGGAAGACTCTGCCTCCACACGCTGCCAGGATGATGCATAAATCAATAAATGGTGGAAAGCTAAGAGGTTTCCTGACAGATAGACAGGCATGTTTAGAGAAGGTATCTCCATTTGTATCTTCAGAGTTTTGCTTTTCAAAATTGGTCATGGGATATAATTCCAGTTAGTGTCACTCCCTAATTTTCATAACAGTAAGTCGTGTATTCAATGCTAAACCAAACCATAGAGAAAGGGGGGTCATAAGCAGTTGGGGGTCTCTTGTCTGCTCCTGCACTTACTTGTTGTGTTCATTGCATGACTGCTACTGGGGTGAAAGAAATCTAAGCAGCATATCATTTCTTTGGTTTTTTTCACTCAGCTTCCAATTCTCCATTCAGTTTTTACTCTAATTCACCCTGATGGAAAAAAGTATACCCTTAATAAGTCTCCACAAACACTTCTATATATTTGTATATATTTTCAATAGGGTATATTTTGGGTGAAGATAACAAAAAATACATTCAATTGTTTAGCTGCATGTTTAAGAATAACTAGATAAAGCCTCTCTTGTGGAATAGAAAGATAACAGCGAAGATTTCATTACCTTGAAGTGGTTTAGGAAATAGGTAGGTCGGCCAAAGGCAGTTAGAGAATGCTTCAAAGAGGTATTGACAGGCAGGGAAGGGATAGATGTCTTAAATAAATATATGGGGGGCAGTCATTTAGGAAGGTGCATGACTGCGTAGAGAGAATTAGGGTTATATAAATGGAGAAATAGCACATGAATAGCTAGGTGAATGCTTTGCTGATAGAAGAATAAATTGGTACACCAATGCTTGATGAAGTTGAGCAACCAGGTGAAATGAAAGGCCACTGAATACCTACATCACTGAAAGAAAGAGCACATGAATGGATAAATGTGGTAGGAGCAGGGAAAGAGATTGTTGGATGCAGGGAGGATGACAATGAAACGGAAGGAGAAGGAGGAAGCAAAGGAGGAACTGAAGGTGTGGAGACAGCTAAGGGGACTGAATTCTATTTCCTTCCTAAGTTGTGATTTTAAAATAAACCTAAGAGAACTGGAAACTCTTCATCTTGGTCACCTAGAGTTGCTAGTGCTTATTTGCCACTTTAATGCCCAAAGAGCGCAACCAGCATATGAAGGATCTATGTATCTTTCTTTCTTTCTCTCTCTCTCTTTTTTTTTTTTTTTTTTTTTTTTTTTTTTTTGGTATTTTAGGGAAGAGTCTACAGAGTGTTCAGGATCTCAGTACTAGATCAGACTCATACTGATCAGCCTGTTTACAGCCTCCCAAGAACAGGGATAACAGGCATGATCCACCATGCCCACTCTCAATTACCATCTCAATGAGCCCTGGGGGCTTGTAGGTGCTTTAATCCGCTGAGCTCTTTGGCTGGCCTGGATCTGTGTTTTGTACTCTGGGAAGTCTGAGCCATGAAAAGGTCCAGATTTCCCTTGTCTACAGAGGTGGCTGACAAGAATATAGACCTCGCCACTCTAGCTCAGTTTTTGTTCTAGTTTTTCTGAAGAAGCTATTTCTGCTGTGAAATTATAATCTTCATCCACATTCTACTGAATTCTCAAATACTGTTCCTAGATTTTATTTAAGGAATGCTTTGAGAAATCCAGTGTGATGGAGTGAGGAGAGATGAGAGAGAGAGAAAGACAGAGAGACAGACAGACACAGAGACAGACAGAGAAAGACAGATGGAGAGAGGAACAGAGAGAGAGAGAGAGAGACAGAGGCAGAGGCAGAGACAGAGACAGAGACAGAGAGGGATCATGCAGATATTTGAGCCACAGATATTTTCACTGGACTACCCAAGGGCATGAGAGGAGGTGTGACCACTCAAATGTGCAGAGGAGGAAGCCAAGCTGTGAGTTCACTTAGTCATCCAAAAGTGCATGCATGTGGCAGAATGAGGAATGCTTCACAAAGATACAAGCACTTGAAGAGAACCTGAGTTGTAAGAAAGAAGTTAATATGCAGTCCTGTAGCAAACCAGATAAATGCAGAATAGAGAACAAAGAATTAGAATTTTACTGAAAGAAAATGGAGTTTGGGATTGGCACCAGTCATGGAGCATCTGCCCCAGACCTCTTTGTCATATAATTTTTGCATAGGTGTTCCATCAAAGGCTACATAAAATGTAATCCAGTGGCACGTACTGTCAGGCATCAGTGTCATTATCACCAGCATGTCTTCTAAGGCTTATGCCTGTTCACATGGTCCTTGCTTCAGAGGAATGCAGAAGCAGCAACTACTACAGAGTAAAACACATAGACTGGACAGTCTGTGCTCACCATTTTTCTGGAAATTTCCTTCTGATTCATTTTTGTCTAGGTCAATAAATAATTTAGACCTTGAAGATACAAAAGACTTTAAAACTATGTTTGAATAGTATAAATATTGAATATGCATATATATGGTGAAAAGTGCATAGCCTACTCTCTGTCTCTCTGTCTGTCTCTGTCTCTGCATTGCAGTGTGAGTGTGTAGAGTGTGTATCTGAGAAGTGACAAAAGATGAAGCAGGAAGGAGAGTGGAAGGGAAGGGGAAGACGGAGGAGGGAGGAGAGGCAAGAAGAAGGAGAAAGTGAGGGAGGAGGGTGGAAGGGGAGCATAAGTGGGGGGAAAGAGAGAGAGAGAGAGAGAGAGAGAGAGAGAGAGAGAGAGAGAGAGAGAGAGAGAGATTTCTAACTTCATGTACTCTTCAAGCCCTCAAGCACGCAGATAAGAAATACATAACCTATTGCATTTTTCTGTTCCTGGATCGCTAAGGCATATCCTAATAAACAGGCCCCTAAAAGTTACAAATTTCTTCAAACTTTATTGATACACTGCACAATCACAACCATCTTGTATTCATCCTGAATTAGAAAAGGTTACAACTACAATGTCACATGCACAAAATTCAGGTAGTATATTCACCCTTAATACAATTATTGACAGAAATCAATTCTTCATTGATTTTTGAAGGAAAAAAAAATAAGAAAACAAAAGGAAAAGGAACGCTAGATGCTGACAAAGTCATACTCTTGTATGTGTGATCAATTTTAAAGCGCTTGAACATAGGTTTGCTTGAAGGATAACTGTGGGATGGGTACACCCATTGTTTGACAATCTATAACGGCACCATTGATAAAAGTCATATATATATATATTTTTTTTTTTTTTTTAATCTAGAGGACTCTGACTTTGACAGATACTCTTCGTACACCCACACATTCCTCACAACTGCACTTCACGTGTCACAAAAAATTCCAAAATGATTAAAAATGCTCCCTTAAACTAACCCAAAGGCAGCTCTTATTACTTATCATTGTTATTACTGACACTCTGATAAATCTGCCAGGTGATCCAGGGTGTAGCCCGTCAGCATGGTAGAGGAGTCACAATCTTGCTTTATTCACTCACTGGGGAGAAACAACTACATGTCTTAAAAGGGCCCCACTGAAAGAAACAAAAAGGGAATCTCTTTCAAACTGCTGGAAATCAGCCTGGCTGATGAGTTTCAGGATGAAGACAATTGTGCATAATTAAGTCCACTCTGCTTTCCTTTGGACTCCAAGTGGTTTGCACCTGAAAGCTAAATTGCTCCAGATCAGTAATATCACGTTGCTTCATCTTCCAACTGCAAATCCATTTCTTCCTCCTTTCATTTACTTCTCTTCTCTTATGTAGAAATCAGGGAAATGAGACCAGCATTTTTATTTGTTTGCTTTTAATGATCATTAAGAGTTCTCGTCAGATGATATCTTTATAGAAACATTGTCTTCCTACTTGTACACCTGTGAGGTTTTACTGAAACTGCCCAAGCTTACTTTCCTTAAAAGAAAAAGACAGGGAATCCTTGGATAATAGGAGAGGAAGCAATTGGCTCTGAGAATGTCCAGGTCTAGGGCTTATATAAAACACAAACAAAAGCTCTTACTGTTGGAGAAAATGCATTTTGCCAGCAAGAAAATGTTACGTTGTTTCCGCTAAGAGACTAAACTTCTCTTGGGGGCTGTTTCCAGGTACTGACAAGTGAATGTTTCTTGCTCTGGTGAGAACCCAGGGTCAAATGGGACCAGTAATCCCCTTCACCAGGTCTGCTCTCATCCTAACCCACCCTCTCCTTCTATGATGGGACTGGTGACAGCCATGGACAACAGAAAAGATGCATCCACAGGACCAGGAGCACAGAGCATTGGTACTCAGTCAAACAGGACTCAATTGCTAGCCCTTTCAGAGACAAGGGCTATGAGGAGCTGCTCTGGGCCAGCTGCCCCTTGGGGTTCCCCACCGTCTGCTGTAATGGTTCTTCTAATGTAAGTAGAACTTGCTAACTGATCTTTACTGAGAGCACACTGAATGGACTGATGGAAAATAGATGCTCAAAGTCAGCCTCACTGGTGGAGCTACCAGAGACCTCAAGCACACCCACACCACATTGTGGGAACCAACAGCCCAGCAGGCCAAGGGCATCTACCAGGAGGAAGAGTGTGTTTAGAGGAAGAGGCCCAGGCCCCTAGGCTATACAAAGCCTTCTCTTTCCTTCTGTTCAACTGAGTACAGTTGCAGTCAAAGACAGGTGCACTGCTCCATGCACAACATGTGTGCATGTTTTCATAACTAATCCCCTCTACCCCTCCCTCCCCAATTAAAACAAGAATGAGAAAAACTAAACACACTTGTTCAGACTTGCAGATGACTGTATCAGGCACTTGACATTAAACTAGGGAAATGCAAGCTTGGTTCAAGCCTTAGCACTGGTGCTTTCATTGCATTACTTTGGTGGAATACATATAAGCTCTGTCTTGAGAAGGGGAGGGGGTTTGGGGTAACTGCCATGCAGCTGACCTCTTCTCACCTGATAGTCCCCCATAAGCATTATTTGGTTTTCTGTCTGCAAGGAAAACTCAAAACAAGCTACTGGGTGCTCCCACTTGTTTCTTTTTCCTGCCTGTATCCCCTCCCCACCCCCGCCATTGGCACCCTGAACCAATCTGTGCAGCAGGCCTTACCCACCCACCCTCCATGTGTAATGTTAGGAACATATGTAAGTGTGGATGCTGTCTTTATTAAACATTTGCTCTTCTGTTTGCTTCAGCTTGTTGGGAAACAGCTACTATCCCAGGCAGCTGTCTCTGCCAAAGTAACTTGAATGATGCAGAAGCTGGGGTGTATTTGTTGCAAAGAAGAGTCACTTGCACACCCAATAACCCATTTGTCCTGGGCTCTATGCACTTGGTTTCCTGGGTCCCAGAAAAGGGAGGCTGACTGCAGCATGCCTTACTCTCCATATCCTGACAGGAATGAGCAATTATCAGAGACATTTCCTAGTATCCAGTGGCAGGGAACAGAATACAGTTCCATCCTTAGTGACCCTGAGACCAACCCTGTGGGGTGTGCAAGGTGCTGAGGATCCACTTGCCCAAGGGAGGATGGCCCCTTGCCTAGAACATGTCTTGAAGTAAGGAACGGGTCTGGATTGTTCCTTTGAAGCACCGTGCTCTTCAGCCCCATTCCGTTACTGTACTCCAAAGTAACAAACAGCATCAGTCAAACAGCTAAGTGCTGCATTTGCTTCCCACACCTTCTGAAACCACCTCAACTCCAGGTGCTGAGTGTGGTAATAGACTAAAGATATCTATGCCCAACCTTTAGTTTTGACTCGGTGCATGCTCCTGATCATACCTGCAGCTTGATTTTGGCACATCAATGAATGTTCCCAGAGTCTGGTTCCTTGGCAGGACACAAGACCAAACAGATGTCTATTCACAGCTGGCAAGTGTAGTATTAATTTCACTCACATCAGTTCCACGGCTAGTGACAAGGTCTAACTTTTTGTTTGGCAAAATAGCCTGGTTTTGTATATGTGTGTGTGTGTGTGTGTGTGTGTGCATATGTGTGGGTGTGGGTGTGCATATATATGTAGACAAGACTACATGTACATATTTCCACACTGTGGTTGTCTTGTTCATTTGTAACAGTGACAAACAGATAGAGCACTTACACTGAGGGAAGAGAACAGTTAAGCATGGAGAAAACTGCTCTCTGTGGAGCTTGCATTTATTTATTTCTTGGAACGTGAACCTGAAAGGTTCAGAGCAGGGGTGGGGTAGGTCTGTAGGAACAGCACTGCCCTTTGTTCTCCTTCTCTAAGCTGGTTGGTTCCCACAGCAAAACACCATGTGACTTTTGCTGCTGCTTTTCTGAGTTCCCTGCTCCCCAGTCCCAGACCATTGTGGCCATGCCTCCTTACAAGTCAGATGTGTTTTGAGCCCAAGAAGCTGGGAACATTGCTTCCCAAAGCCCCTGGAGAAACAACCTGAGTCAAAGGAAATCGTGTTACTTATACTTCCCCCTTCTGTTTGCAGTATTGTGTTAATCAAGTGTTTGGAAAGTAAGTCAGTTGCTTAAGTGCCCTCAACTTGAAAGAGCTTTCTGAAACAAATACCAGAGTTGTCAACACACTTGCTATACACTTGGCCTCCATCAGCTTCTTACTGGGCAGTTTTTAAACAGATCAAACCAGAACTGATGCACAGGAGAGCTGCTTAGCTGTGGTCATTGCACTGGGGAGCGATGGATCATGCTGTCTTTACACTCAGAGCAAGAACTGTCATCTTTCACATTCTTGGTAGTGAAGAAAGGTAGCAATGAGGAGGCCCCATAAGTCCCTGACATACAATCTCATGAATGATTGTGAGAAGCATGGCGGTTGGTACCTTAATTCTTCAAGTGTGTGAGAAGAGATGCAGTGCTCATCAAGGCTTCTCCAGGGTTCATCATCTTCTCATGAAGGTGTCTTCAATCTCTTCTAGAAATAGTGAGTGAATGATGTTTATATTGCTACTTTGGTCCATCTGGCAATAGTATCTAATCTGGGTGGATGGGTAATGAGAGTGGACGACACAGGGTATTGCTTTTCTGTATTGTTTATCATCGAGATCACTGGCTTCCATATGAAATGCTGAAATGCAAGTTTGAAGATGCCAATGTCTACTGATGGTAGAGAAGGAATGAAGACAGTGCAGTAGATAAACACAGCATGATTAGAGATAAATGGCGAATTGGTAATGAGTAGCAAAGACAGAGATAAAAAGAAACATTAGATAATTATGTTGATAGATTGATAGAATAGAGAAATTGTTAAAGAGAAAGACAGGTGGGTGGATAATTGGATGCAGAAATAAAACAGACAATTGAGTCAATGGATAATCACGATTATGTTGACAGATAGCTTGAAGAAACCTAAATAACCAGCTACCTATTGATCATTTTTGAGTTGTCCAGCATTTTTTAAAGCGAAGTTCTATTCTTAATATACTTCTCCTGTTTTGTTTTGCATTTTTTCTAAAGTTTTAGTTTTGGGTTTCATGCATAGCCCAACCCCCTAATCTCTGCAGTCAGTGGAAGAAATGAACAGGACATTGGATAGAGAAAATGGGAAGAGTTTAGATGCATGCACACATAGAGCATGGTGAGGTAACTACGAAATACGTGAACCCTCATGAAATTCGGTAATAATCATGGGAGGGAAGATATGTACATTCTATCTAGGAAAATAACCCAAAGCTTAAAAGACACAGACCATGAAACGTATGGATGTGACTCTTGCTGTGTACTGCAGTATGAGTAACTTGTGTTTCCAGTGTGTTCAACATGAAACATATGTTTCTGCCCAAATGGAATTTATGGGTTATGGAGTGTGTGTGCGTGTGTGTGTGTGTGTGTGTGCGTGCACGTGCGTATGTGTGTGTGTATTGCTAATAATGATAATGGGAAGAGTAGTAGAGGCAAAGGAAGGGCCAATGTAGCAGGAGTAGATTCCATTTTTGGACACATCAATGAATGATTATCCTACACATGGTAGAACCCTGCCCACCCCTCCCCCCAATCCCACTCATTCCAGCTGGAAAAAAACTCAAATCAAAATACCCCACAAAAAAATTGAGAAGGAGAACAGAAACAAACAAACAAAAAAAGCCCAAACTGGTTTGCCCTCCGCTGTGTAGATTAAAGTCTGTAATATGGAGAAGCAGACGTTGCTCAGAGGACCTATGGTTTCTTATCAAAACTTGATGAAGAAGTGGGCAAAGAGGGTCCCTGAGAGCCAGAGACAAGCCAGTGCTCTAGAGGCCGAGTTTACACCATCAATGACTGCTCCAGGCCCTGTGTAGGGGAGAGAGAGACAGAGCCATTAGCATGGACCCGACAGACACCGTACACACCCCCTGCCAAGCAAGCGCATAGGCATGCTGCTCTGGGAGCACCCCTGAGTCCCGCCCACTCCACGCTGACCTCCTGTGCCTGCATAAGTGGGAAGTGCCCTTTTGGGGGACTTGGAAACCCAAAGGGGGCATTCGGATGCCCAGACCAGCTCCACCTGTTCTAAATGGCAAAAGCTTAAAAGAATAAATGTGTAGAACTGAGGGCAGTCATTGGGCCCAGCGGACAGAGCCAGTGAGGTAACCCTGATGGCCCATTCTGTGCTTGTAACTGTCCTCCGTCATGGGGGTGGGTCCAGTAGGGCCTTGATAAGCAGAAGAAAGGCAAGCATGGGGGATGAAAGGGTCGAGATGGACGAGAAGGCAATGAGAGTGGGTGGAAGTGGAGAGGAATGGAGATATTTTGTGGGCAACAGGTGATTGGGAGTGTGCATGGCAGACCCTTTATCATGGCTGCATGTGACTTGGGCTAGTGGTGGGTCTCGCAAGCTTCTAGGAAATGGTGATGAGGGCTGTAGGTACTGTGACTGGGTCAGTCCAAGCTGACAGCACTGACTCTCCCAGGACAATGAGAAAGACTCAGCATCTCTGGAAGTGATGACCCCAATGGGTCAGCCTCAAGGAATTCTCCCTTTGCTTCTTTCCTTCTGCTTCTCTCCCTCTGGCTCCTTCCCTTATTCTTCATAAACCATTCATGGCCCAGTGGAAAATGAGACCACAGAAACTGGGTGCTATTTTTTCTTTGTTCTCACTATGTCCTAGGAAGACAAACCCTGTGAGCTGGGACTGTTCTAATCTGCAAGGGCTCAAGGCAGATGGGGCCCTAACTCTATTTCTGTGATCCTGCATCCCCTTATTTTCAAGCACCTGCGATTATGAGCAAGACTAGGAGCACAAATGCAGAGTGTATGCTGAGGAAAGTAAAACTGTATATTGTCTAAGGATTAAAATCCATGGAGAGGCAATCTTGTAAAACCAATGGCAAAGGAAAGGAGTGCAGACAAAATAGCATGACCTTTCTGCCAGCTCAAGCTAGGACTTGAGCGTCCTCATTGAGAAGCAGGTTGGCCTACTAGAGTTACTAAAGTTTACTAGAATGCTCAGACAGTACAGAGTTTGCTTGGATTAGACTCAAGTCATGTGGCTTGACTGTGAAATGTATGAAAAGGCATGCATCAATGTCTTGCTTGAGAAGCAGCTAGAGTATGCCTTTCATATGCAAATTTCAGGTGTCTCCCTTTAGCAAGGAGCATACAGCTGTCCCTGCCTAGGGATTTCAACATATATACATATTTTCCTCTGACTGAAAACAGATGCAATGCTCCTGTAGACTAAAGTCATATTTACTTGGCAGTTTCATGTGTGGCTTATCTTTCTCTCCATTTTTGCTATGGAGTGTTCATGGACAAGAGTAGTGTTCAAGTTCTAGCATAATTCTATAGTCCCATAAAGGATATACATGCACTTATGGAAATTAGCCTAATTCTGGAGTATGTAGCCGTCTAGAAATGCATTCCATGGAATCATACTGGCTGGGAAAATATACTAGGTTGGAAAATGCTCAAGTTGAAGGACATGTTAATTTTCATATTGTGTTCTCCAAAGAATGAATAGTGTAGGTTTGTAAGGAAATGAGCAAAGACTTGTAAGGCTGACACATTTTTTTTTTCATTTATATATGTGTATATGTGGTGTCATACCTGATTACCTGCAGGGGGTATTGGCTTTTGGGCTCTCTGCAGATACAAAAATCCAGAGTCTCAAGTCCCTTATATAAAATGGTATAATATTTGCATAGAACATACTTACACCCTCCTGTATTTTTAAAGCACGACTTACACTACCTAATAAAATATAAATACTTTGGGAAAAAATGTCACATAGTAATGTTTAAGGAAAGATGCTAAGATAAAGAGGGTGTAGACACTCCAGGTAGGAACAAGATTTTCCATCCACAATTAGACAGATCCATGGATGTGGAATCCGTGGTGATATGGAAGCATGTGTGTACAGTGATATACAGACAGGTGTGCATACTTTTCCTTAAGATATGGTAAATATGTACATGTGTGTGTATATAAGTTATCTAGTCTGTTATATTGGTATTAACTTGAGAAATAATTCAATGCTGTGTTCTACACTGGAAAGGTAGAGGCCTCTAAAGTAGAAATTATTTATTATAGGTGCTGCTCATGGACTTAGCATTTCTGTGAATGTAATGCTATTGACACAAGGGTGTATAGAACTAAAGACAGGAAAGATCAGGAAAAATACACAAGGAAAGCAGAACATGAAACAATGAGGCATGGAGTGAGGAGGAAGTGGACTCACAGGAAAGTGAGAGCTCCAGGTAGTGTGCATAAGATGCTCAGCACTAATCATGTGGAGGGTTTTTCAGATTTTACTGAGTACTTCAAAGAGTGGAGCCCCTCTTATCTACATGTGTCCACTAAGCCATTTAGACAGCGCAGCTTGCCAAAGATGATGACAGCGCACTTATGTCATGTCATCTATACATAAGCATAGTTCTAAGTGCTAAACATTTTAACTTAATCATCCAAACAATGCTATGGTGTTTTCACTATTGCTATTTCCACTTATAAATGAGGCCACCTAGGACAGAGAAGCCAAGCAACCTGCCTGCGCTCATACAACATGTCTACCTGGAGCTGAATGAGACAAAGACCCTGGCCTAAATCTATGCCTATGATTGCTATAGCTGTCTCCTTCCTTTGGAAAATGACCATTTGTCCATGTTTTCCAGGGACCATGACATCATCGGTGATGGGCCAGTGAGCTGGGGACTCAATCGTATGTGCTTTCACTGTCCTCTACTTGAGCAGCATTCATCCTCCAAGCCTTGGTTCTTCCACCTGCAGATTGAAGAGAGTTTGATTTTGATGACTGTACGGCTCTTCTCTTATTAACTTTTGGAGTTATCACAAATGGAAGGTCTACATCTGCTGCCAGGCAGGAGAGCTGGTGAGCAGCCAGATAGTTTTCTCCAGGTGGTAGAAAATCATCACCATTCTGGTGTGACCATCTCCTCCTGAGAGAGCAACAGGGCAAGTAGCATTTCGACATTCTGCACTTTCCCCTCCTGGTCCGTTCCTTTGCAGCTCCAAGAAGTTGTGTTGTTGTTGCTACTGCTGCTGTTGCTGCTATTGTTCTTTAGAAGGTATAATGTGCACCTGCTTGTTATATCACATGATCTGGAAATATATTGCCAAAGTACCATGGGTTAATCAGTCTATGAGAAATGACTGAGCTGCAGCCAGACAGTTAATTTGATCCATTGTAGTAGTGGTTAAAGCCAGTATTACTTTCCACAGACAGATCCTGGATGCCTTTGAAACTTGGCTTCTGGGTGGATGACAGGATAGAGGGACTGCATAGGAGGATTCCCAGGGCTGGCCAAGAGCAGGAAGACAATAGCTCATGCATACCACTCTCTAGGTTGAAAGAGGGGTGGAGACAGGCGTCATCAGCATTGGACTGACTCTTTAATTGCATTTTTACCATTTGAATGGAAATGAGCCAAAGACAGCACATGGATTGGGTCTCTCCCACTGGGCTTCTGTGTGCCACAGTCACTCTTCTTCCTTCGGCAAAGTTTCTTTGTGCTTTAATTTAGAAAAAGTGATGGATTGTTGCTGTTTAAGTAATTTGATGTGGTCCCATGATCTCACAGAACTCCTTTGTGGTTCCATAGGCTACAATAGGCTTTTGCATCTGTTAGCTTAGTAAAGCTGCAGTCATGCTGTGTTTCTAGGGAGGATTTAGCATTGAAGGAACTCTGCACCCTGAGCCCAGCTTGAGCACACATCTGTAGAATCAGGTTGAGTGTGTTTTTCCCCTACTGTGGCTACAGATCACAGTTTTCTGGGCTTCTCCAGGTACACTGTAGTCAAGATAGTGCCAGTGATATAGCCAATAAATAGGGTGAAAACTCAAATGGCATTTTCATTTTTTCCGTTAGTTCTCATTTAACTCCTGCAATCCTCCATGTGGAACTGCATGGCAGCTTTACAACACCTTGCTTTGCTTCATGAAATTGACCCTAAATGCATCTGGTACAAATGCATCTGGGCTTTAAGGAAAGCTAGATATGAGAGGAAGACAAAGAAATGGAGCCTGTGGGAACATGGTGGAAAACACCCTCTGTGCCCTAGGAAAGCTTCCCAAAGTGTGCTGCTGCCTCCTCCATCCCCCTGCTGGTCCATGAGGCCCAAAATACACTTTGGGGTAAGGCTGCTGACAGCTCTAGAAGTGCATCTAATTCGGGCAATATTGGAACCAAACCAATTGAGGTTTAAAATTGGCTCTGTGACTTGCTAGCTATGTTGTTTTAAGCAAGGTATTTTGTATTTTTCTTCTAAAAACATAACTAAAAAGCTTTTAATCTTCACAAGAACAAAAGGTTAAGGCAACTGGTATAATGTCTGGCATGAACTAAACTTCTGGTGGAGGGAAGTGCTGCAGTGAGTTGCTAGTTCCACCCTCGCATGCATCCATTCTTGGGTAGCCTGTGTGATTCTTTTCCAGGGACACTGAACCGAGAGTGAGGCTTTGGGATGGGGGTGAGGCCGTCATATTGTTTATGCAGCTGAGAGGCTCTTGGTAATGAGGGATTTAGTAGGTGAGGAGAAGACACAGACCAAGCTCTGCAGCAAAGTCTGAGGGTAATGGAAATGGACCCCAAGGCATCCCCCCCAGAATATACTGACTATCTCTACATATGGGGCTCTATACTCAGAAACACAGATGGCTCTGCCTTTGAAGAGCTAATAGCCCAGCAAGGCTGGTCATAACCTCTGTCCTGGTCTAAGTAAATAAGCAAGGAAGCAGACAAATCTTTTCTTCTTAACTGCTTACAGATTTTGAGGAAAAAAACCTGAAAGATGTAACCCTCAAGTACTTTGCATCTGAGGAACAGTCTACCTCTTGTATAGTCTTAAAAGATTGAATCTAAAATCAGAAAGACCTGATTCTAGAGTCTGGCCCCAGTACCCACTACTAGGAAGTGGGGGAAAGTCAACTTGTCTGAAATATTTGTTAAATGTATGACATGAGAGAAAGTGGCATACTGACCTCAGAGACTCGCTCTGAGCTTTAGTTAAGGTTATATGAAAAGTCCTTGGGAATGAAAAAGGGATGGGAAGACACAAGATGAAGTAGAACTAAAATGATGCCTGCAGATCACTAAAACTGAATGTTCTGTCAGTGTCCTGCTTTATCTACGTAAGATGATCCTCTGGAATGATAGGTTCTCAACGATTGCCAAATACGAGCTGAAAGGAAACATGGCCTGAAAGGAAACATGGCCTGAAAGGCAATGTGGCAGTGGCTCACAAAAGCTTGAGTCTGTCCCTTCTTGAGAGGCCTGATGGGGCTGTAACTAGGGATAAAAGCTTCCTATGAAAGACCAGTCATTCTGAGCAAGTGTGTTCAGGAGCCCATTCCTTCCTAGGCAAATGCCACAGTTAAGGACTCCGGCTTTCTTTGTGGTTAACAAGGACTCAGTTCAACCAGAATGGCTGCTACAAATATCAGGCTTCCTTAAGTATTTGGGGGGGCATATGCTGACAGTGAGAACACACAAGTGTGCCCTTCCCCATTATCTCCTCCCTCACTCTTTTGGATGTTAAAATTAATTGCTTCTTTAATGCCTGAAGTTGAATATCTTTGAAACAGAAAGCTGCAATGCAGTTTCAAAGCTATAAAACAAACTGTGAATGACAACAACAAGCTGCCTTGGGGATATGCACACAAAAATACATTAGTCATCAGCATATAGGAGGAAAAAAGAGGGAGAGAGACAGATATGATCAAGTGAAAAATTCTAGAAATAGTAAAATATCTCGAAGGCCAATGGGCACATGCACACAAGCCAGAGGACAGTAATTATCCATTTTAGGAGCCCAGGCAAGCAGGACAAACTTTACTATGTAAAGGACATCAAATTCTGGACATGTAAGAAGAAATCTTGGGTAAGGGCTTGGGACAGAATAAAGCCACACTTACACAGTGACAGCCAGGCACTCAGGCCCACCCTCCTTGGGGCTACGAATTGTGGCCATGTTCACGGGGTGGCTCTTCAGCCTTTTCAGTGGCAGATTTTGATAATCGGAGTATCCCAACTCAACATAAAGCTCCAGAAAAATATATAAGATTTCTGGTGAAATTCTGCCTTATTAGAGATTTTGAAGCTTAAAAAATGTAGTATACAGTGTTATGATGAAAGTATTAAAATTTATTGTTTTTTATTTCCAGATCATTATAAAAAATAGTCCTATTTTCAGCAACAGTTCACTGAGTAGCCATAATTTTAGTAAAACAGCAAGTGGAAGAGTGATCATACTGAAAGAAAGAAAGAAAGAAAGAAAGAAAGAAAGAAAGAAAGAAAGAAAGAAAGAAAGAAAGAAAGAAAGAAAGAAAGGCATGAAGGAAGGAAGAAAAAGGAGAGAAAGAAATGAAAAAAGAGCAGAGAAAAGAAAAGGGTGGGCAGTGAAAACACACGCAACAGTTGAACTTGGTGATAGATTGAGCAGGGAGATCAAGAAGATATCGGAAGTCTGAGAGGATACAGTTCTGCTCTGAAGCCTGGAGAGGTTTCAAAAGTACGAATATGAACTGCACGACCTTCGTAATGAGGAACCAAAGGGATAATGATGTTCTTGGTGATTAAAAGAGGAGCAGGGAAATCTAATTAGAGGCGGTGTGTGCTATACTTGCTGGTGAAACACAAGCCTATTTTCAGCAGCACGGCTGATGAAGGCCTATCATTTCCCTTCAAAGGGAACTTTCCCTCCATTGTCTTTAATTACAGAGGGAACTGGCCCTGGCCGCCCTATGAGTGGGGCTACCTGGGCTCCGTGGTGCAGCTGAGACATGCAGACAGGCGTGCCGTGGACACAGAGCCATCTTTGTTTTGCTATCATGAACACACCCTGTTTTTGTTCACCTCGAGACAAATGCCTAGCAAGTTACTCTCAGAAGTTAATTCCAATTTGTAGGCTCATCACAAACCTGAAAGAGACAAGACTTGGGCCCGAGCGCACGCCTGTGCTGACATCAGCACCCTCGAAAGCACAGTGTCAAACACGAAATGCTTCGGCTAATAGCCAGATGTCACTGATTCTCAGCGAGGAGGTGGGTGTGAGCCTAGGAGGAGCCTCGGCAGAAATGAAATGTGAAATGTCTGCATTTTCTCCTAATATGTTGACGTTTTGGAGGTTGTGAAAATACAAATGATTATGCGGCTGTCATCGGCCCAAAGCAGTGGTGTGGCTCTCTGATGGAGCCCTCCTACCTGGATTTAAATTGTGCATTTGGAAAATAAAAATCATGTGTGCTATCAGCAGGAAACAGATAAACATGCACACTTTGATGTCTCGGTAAGAGATTTTCCTAAAGACTGAATGTGGTGTTTGATAGGGTCACCTCAAAAGGAAAACCTGGGATGGGACCCCAAAACTTCAAAATACAATCAGGCCATGTAAGAGGCTGAAATGCTGGGGAAAATGAGGGACATAGCAATTCAGTGTCTCAGGGAGAGGACCACATCCTTTAGAGTACCCAGCTTGTCTTTAGTTAGTAAGGACTCTCCTAAGGCAGCGAGATAGCTCCGTGGATTAAGCACCTGCTTAAGTAAGCACAGGGACTGGGGCTCTATCACTGGTACTGTATGCTACACCAGCCCTGCCTGGGCATGGTGATGCATGTCTGTAATCCTATCTCTGGGAAGGCTGAAACAGGAGGATCACTATGATTCCAAGCTGCATAGGGCACTCAGGGGTGTGGCTGGCACAGCAGGTGGCATAGGGGATTGGCAACAGCCCCTGTGCTTGCCTAAACAGGTGCTTAGTCTGCTAAGCTGTCTTGCTGGCGCTCAAATATGAATACTAATAAACACATACTGGGCAACAGACACCACGAAGCACAGTGCTACATCCTCTCATTGAAGGAATGAATACAAAATGCAGGCTAAGAGCTGAGGGCTAGCTGCTCCAGTGGGGCCAGAGATGCCCTGCAGAGGGTGGGCACAGTGCTTTGAAGGCTAGGTATGCTTCATCAGGCAGAACAGGGTGTGAAGCCTGCATGTGAAAGCCACAGCCAAGGGGCATGAGTTCCGCAGAGGAGTAGGATTGAGTTCAGCATGAACATCTACTGTTAGCGGCCAACTATGGCAGAATGTCTAGGTCTCTGGGAGGATTCTATTACATCTTTTAAATTTTCTGTGCTCCAGGCTCTTCTGTGAAATGCAAATGATAATGTTTCTATCAAAAAGGACTATGAAGAACTCAAGCCCACCCTTGATCGATCATAGGTTCTTCTTCATTCCTCTACCAAGATGCCCACTATACTCAGTTGCAATGGCCTGGTTGTTTGTTGACATATCTAAAACTGTTCCTCTGTGCTCCTTGGTTCCTACTATAATTCCTGCCATGCAGACAGGCACCAAATGAATATTTGCCAGCTAAATAAATGAATCAATGAATGATAGAAAGAGAATAGAGGAATCACAGGAAGTCTGGGTAGTTTCCAGGCACCTGGGACCCAAAAGGCCCTACCTGTGGGCATGTGGAGAGCAGCAGGAGAGGCACACAAAGCTCCAGGGGAGCTGAGCTCAGTGCAAGCAGCATTCATGAGCTGCTCTGCTGGTACTGGGGCTTTCACCACTGAAATAACAAGGCCCACTCTGAGTTTTGGAAAGGTCATTGCTAGGGCATTCAGATTGGAGAAAGAGTCCAGAGATGGCAAGTGCAGGAGAAAACATCCTCACTGTCCAGGCAAGATGCACCCGCCATGCTGGTGAGCATGGAAAGCAGGCCAATAGCAAAGGCTAGGACTGCATTTCGAGACTCTGCCTAGCAGAGGGAGAAGTCAGAGAGACTTGCGAGGTTCCAATGAGAATGCAGAGACCATGAGGAAGACACACTCTTGGCAGCAAGATCAGCATGGGAAGGGTTTCAGTTTGTGGATCCTTGGAGGATTCAGATGAGGACAGTGGCATGTAGCTCAGTGTTCAAGATGGTGCTGAAGGTATAGATTCACTGCCAACAGTGCTCAGAGGCTACCAAAAGTGCCCTCGGAGAGTTGCTTAAGAAATACATTTTCAGGCCCATTCTTAGAGATCATGATTAAGTGGTTTTTGGGTAAGCATCAAAAATCTGCAGTTTTTAAACACTCAGAGTAAGTGCAACATAGTAAATCCCATCTGCATGGTGACTGAAGATGGAACTATAGGCCATATATGGAGAAGTCTAAGGTAGAAAGGGCAGAAGGAAGCCTCTCCCCGCTCATATTCCAGATGCCAGTAAGTAGGTATTAGGTCTCATAGGGTCTGATCAGAAAGGAAGCTGCAGACATTGGGTATCCCTTTCAGAGTTTTGGGGTGCCAAGCTGTAGGGCATGGGGGTTCACTGAAGAAAACCTTCTGTCTCTTCTACATGCTCTTCACATTCTGCATGGAAGCAAGGGCAACGGTAATGTAGCTGGTACACCCGACAGCAGGGAAGGGAGAAGCAGACAGCAGAAGCACAGTGGTGAGACATAAAGGAAGGGGTGGAGGGTTCTGTAGTACTGATGGGTGGATCTACAGAGAAGCTGTCATGGAGCAACCTCTTGCTGAAGAGAATCCAGTTGGGAGATCCAGTCTCATATGCATCTCTACTCCACTCCATTCTCAGATCCTGCAGGCGATTCTGAGGTGAGCAGTAAGCGTAGCTAGTTGGTGAGAACTGAAGCTCTGCCCATGAAAGACCCCAAGCCCTGTTGCCATAGCTGACTGTTCTGCCTTGTTCATTTGCAATGACAGGATTCCTATGAGTTGTCCTTATGCCTCATACTTAACTCTTAAGGTAACTAATTTGTGTTGCTACAATTTCACCAGCAAGTGTGAGAACTCTGATTCTCGCTCTGCAACAAGCCCCTCCCTCTTGGCTTTGTGCACTCTTGCAGTCCCTCTTTCCTGCCAGTTCCAGTAATCCAGGCTTTCATACGCCTCATTAAGCACATCCCATTCTGCAGTGCTGGATGCGATCTAGTCCAGAATCTGCCTTCTCTGCACTCCCAGGATGGCAATAAAGTCTCTTGCTCAAGGTCCAGAGAAGGAAGGTGGGTTGGCATCCAGAGGACAGTGAGCGACTCCTGCCAGGGACAGAGCTGAGGCCAACAAAGAACCCAGTCACCCCACTGCTCCTAGGGCTGGCAAGACTTCAGTCACCAGCAAGCCAAGCCCTTCAGTGGACTGTGTCCACTCTATAATGCTAAGGGCACTTGGAGTAAGCTGCTTTGCAATTGGGGAGTTGCTGCCCTTCCCAAGGATATGATTTTGGTGAGCTGTCTTTATCCTCTGTGTTGCATTATTTTTCCAACTCAGAACAGCCTGAGAAGGCTAAAAGGAAGCTGCTGCTCATCTTGTTCTACCTGCATATGATGCAGACAGGATCACAGCTGTTCTGGATCAGAATTGGACTGGCTTCCCAGTGGCTGGCACTGGTCTCCTCTCTACCTTCCGCTGTGCACTCAGCCCCTTGGCTGCTGGGGCTAAGGAAAGTAGGTGCCCGGCACACTGCCTGCATTAGCACCCTGCACAATGTGGCCCTGTGTCTGGGCAGTTGACAGGTGCGATGAGGAGAAAATATTTCACAAGGATGCCAATCTCTAACTGATCTCTGATGAACACCATCCTCTGCACGGTTTCTCATTCCTCCTGTTCATCTCAGCTCACTTGCCAACCCATGTGGCCATAATCTCCATCCTTGTTGATCTTGAAAGTGCTCTTATCCCATTTCCTTTGTTCTTTGCTCGTCAGTACAGAAATACAGCACAGACGTGTACAGGAGGCAACAAGGATATATTGGGACTGCAGGGAGCTCTCCAAGTGTGCGGTTACATCCTGCGAGGGCAAACACAAATGCAGGCTGGGAACAGCGCATGGGTCCAGGAAGGGAGAACACACAAGTTTGAAAGGCACAACTTACTCTCCGTGAGAGCAATCTTCAGTAGACAGGAGCACACAGGGGCACTGAGTGCCAGAGGTGGGTCAAAGAAGACACTGACCAGGATGCAGTGCTGCCCAGAAGAACACGCACAGGTTTGCTCAGTAGGTGCCGACTATCATGTACTGCATTGAGATAACAGGCGTGTGCTTGAGCCTATGCAGGGTGGAAGCCCTGCTCACTGCTCATGTGGTTATAAGCCAGCCTGATCAAGTTACCTGCCTAAATGTCCAACTTCCTCACATATACAATTAGAATAGATACAGTATTGACTTCATAGACTCATTCAGTGAAATGAGTCATGTTGACCACTCAGTCTAGTGGCTGTATATACAGTAAATGGCTTATGCTTGGGGTGCATCATAATTACAGGGCAGTGAGGATTAGGAGGACTGGTCAGGGTCAGGAGGCAGGGGCTCCCCTGGCACTACCTAATCTTATACTGCTGACATTCAGTGTGGCATTGAGGGTTGGGCCATGTGGGCACCACAGAGGACAACTTCTCCCAAAGGCTCTCACTGTTGGAAACACCAAGGTTCGTGCAGTGATGGGACTCAGTCAAGAAGCTGCAAAGCCTAGACTGAAAGGCCCTCTGAGGTGTGCAACCCTCTCTCTACCAGGGCACATTTCAGTCCCTGACAACTGTTCTTCTGGTGTCACCAGTGCAGCCTTTGGATCTCTGTGGTTGTTCCTGCATTCTTTCATTTGCAGGGCTTTCCTGACCAGTGCTATGCATGCATTCTTGTGTTAGGTTCTGTGATTCAAGCCAGATGTGGTCCCCATGTTGATAGCGCTCATAGGGTAAGGAGGGGAGCATCAGTCAAACAAAGTGACTGAGGCACAAGTAAGATGAGAACCCTAAAGGAAAGCCTTCAGGGACAAGGAGTCTGCCTCATGGGTCATTGCTGTGCCCTTCCCACTGAGAATAGTGCCCAGCTTGTGAAGGTGCTGAACGTTGTCCACTGGGTGGAGGCTGGCATGAGAAACAATGTGTGGCTGGGGTGTGCCAGGGGACCCGATCAACTCAGAGCAGCTAGGCGAGGCTTTCTTCAGGAATGGCTGCTGAAAAAGTAGGTAGGCCTCAACTGAGTGGTGAGACAAGGTGAATCCTAGGCGGCTGAGAGTCCTGCACTTCAAGGGCAACGGGCTTGCTGGAGGAGAATGAGTGGGTGAGGTGAAGCCCTCACAGCAGTGCTGGCTGGTACCGATAAGCCCACAGTGCCCAGCATGAATGAGCAGCTTCAGTCTGTCATATCACCCTGCAAGGCATCAGCCCCACAAGAGCTCACAAGGACACTTGCATTTCAGCAGGCCAGGAGAACAACATCCCAAGTTCTGCTCAGTAAACTGAGGCCTATAGTATGAACCTATCAAGGCCATCCCTTACCCCTGATGGGAACTTTCATTTGACTTTTTAGGCAGCCATTAAACCCACCATAATTGCATACAGGAGAGAAGGAAGACTTGGCAAGCATGTCACTCATGTGGCTGAATTGGGATGTGACTCTATGTCTTTGCTTTGAGTTGCACTGTGTCCCTCTAAAACCTTTAGATTGAACCCACAGGCTTCCTTGTGAATGCACTCAAGATGGACCCACAAGGGGTATTTAGTGTCTAATGAGGTTATCAAGGAAGTTCCCTGAGCCAGCGCAATAAGTGTCTTTATGAGTGAAGATACCAGCTGACCTCCACTCACTACTTAGAACTCAGAGAGGCTTTGTGATGACCATCATAGCTGCTTAGGCACTGGGCAATAGACTCCCACTGAAATTGTCTGACAAAGCTGCATCTCTGACTCTGACCTCTGGCCAGGAGTTTATTGCTAAAGCCACCTCGTATGGGGTATCTGTCATGGCAATATGAAGAGAGTAAGCAGGCCTAGTGCACATGGCTGTTGCTTTCACCTAGGACGTGCCCCTGCCTGAGTTTACAGCAGAGATGCAGCTGCAAGCTACCTGGATGATGGTCCTGGGTGCCCTTGGGCCACATTTCACAATACAGGTGTCCTCATTGACAGATAGAATGAGGCAGGGGTAGGGGCAGGGGCGGGGCAGGGCATTGCCCTTGTCCCTACTCTCTCTGTCATGTTGTCAGCACTGAAGAATGGAATTCTTGGTCATCGTCACATGGCAGGCTGTGTGTCTGTGAAAAGTGACAGTCACTGAGCTGACTCTAGGCCTCATAAATTCAAGTGTTATCACTTTCCATGTGAATGAGACTGACAACTCAGAAATGTAGGACTTCCAGTCTTTCACCTCTGGAAACAGAGCTGACACCATCACTGCTTCGTTTGGATTTTGGAGTGTTAGTGTGGAAACCCCAACCTCTCTATGTGTCTCTGTCTTCCATGTGCCTAGATGAATTCTCCAGAACTCTATGTCAGATCCTATGGGTCTCTTGGCAGGCTGTATGTCTGTCGGGTTTGGGAAAAAGAAATAAAATATTCATACTAGGATTTCTGCTCCTCAGAAACAGTCAAGAGTCCATACAGTCTTTAGGCCTCGTTCCTCTCCATGCTGCTACACTCAGAGAGGGCAGGGCACTTGTCATCATTGGAGGCACCAAGTGCGTGTCTGCTTTTTGGTGGCTGTCTTTGTCCTCTGGTGGCTACCCTGCCATTTCATGGCTGTGTGTGTGTGAGCACCAACAGAGTCTTATGCTTATTCTTGAGTCTGCAAACCAGCCCCCTTGAAGTCTGCCCATTCTGGAGGGGACTGGGGAGGGACCAGGCAAGCCTGTCTTTGAAGTTGGCTTATACACAAAAGCACAGGCATTCAAGCAGGCAGAGGAAGGAAGGAACATGCTGTACCCACCTGCCACTGCTGATGAGGGGCTTATTTCTAAGACACACACAGCACAATGCACACACAATGCAGAGAGAAAACAAGAGACATAGATCACACATTTCAGATGGTTGGTGGACAAAGTTCAGTTCATGTCAACGCGGAAAGCTTGCTCAGGGATTGAGGTGCACATGGAAGGAAGGATTGCTCCCCACCTTCTGTATCAGAGGATACCCTCTAACCAAACCCCAGCAAACAGGCACATACATACACATGGAAACTAGCACAACAAGCTGGTCCTGGCCAAGGGCATGAAATGTGGGACGAGACTATGGACACAGCTGTGTGGGAAGACGAGTGACAAGGGCAGGGCTTCCAAGAGGCCAGCATGAAGCCTGAGACCTCTCCACTCAAAGGGAGAAATGGACCTTCAGAGAAGGGTCTCCCACTGCAGCCACAAGTAGAACAGCTCTCTAGTGAGGACCAAGCCCTTGAGCCCATCATCTCAGTAGATGAAAACATGCCATGGAAGTTAACATGAGGCTCCTGGCAGTAGCACTTAACTTGATTCAGCACTGTAAATCTCACCAAATCCTAGGCTCTTGCTACAGTAGGTTCTCTATCTTAAAATTGTTTCTAGTTCACCCCCATACCTCTAGATCATACTGCAGTCAAACATCACCATGTCTCTATCTTCTCTATACATTCTGCATTGAACATGATTCATCATTTGGCTTGCTGCTTTTGAAAGGTATGAACATTTCCTTTTTATAGCCAGGTCAATGGATGAGCTTGTCCGTATCCCTGTATCACATGCTGGGGGATGATAGGTGGGAGGATTTCTTATCTAAAGTTGGTGGACTGAGCAGTATGGATGGGCACAGGCCAAGCAGATGGCACCCTCCCCCTCCTGAGTCCTTGGGCTCCCCATAAGGCTGAGCCCACTGTGTCTGGGCGTCCAGCACTCACCATACAATGTGATGCTGGCATTGGTGTTCCCAAGCTTGTTTGTGGCCACACATGTGTAGTTTCCATAGTCCTTCTCTGAGACATTGAAGAAAGTCAGGGTGGACATGTGGCCTTTGTTCTCAATCCTTACTCCATCCAGGCCAGTGGCCAACCTGCAAGAGGAGATAGAGCTGCTGGCCTGGCCCTGAACTTGGGCAGTGGAAGCAGGCAGAAGGTGTTGAGATAATGCAAATAAATCTCAGATCAATTCTGTATAAATCTCACTGAATCCTAGGCTCTTGCTATGGAAGGTTTTCTATCTTAAAATTATTTCCAATTCACCCCCCTAGATCCACCTATAGACCACACTGCAGTCAAACAGCCCCATGGAGAGAGGTTTTCTTTCCAAGAGGCAAAGAAGCTCTCTTTCCAAGACATTTCCCTCTAACTAATCTACACCTCCAGCTCAAACTCTAACTACTACAGTCTCTAACCGGAGGGAAGAGGAAAGAAGAGTCATGCTCCAAAGATGTAACTGACTGACTTCTAGCCATCAGGACTCCCCTGTCTGCAGCTAATCTCAGATTTGGAAATAAGGTCGATTCATTGGGTTGACCTCTCAGCTTCCTCCACTTTTGTCTTCTGACTCTAAAAGACTCTTGCAGAAGAGACTGTGACACATTTCTATTTTGCTTTGTCTTCTCCCTGAACTTTATTGTCTTCTTCCATGTAGGGATGACCCCAAAGCTCTGGCTCACTTCAGTGCTAGTTCCTGGAGGTACCTGGTATCTTCCTTGAACCACTGGAACTCAGCCATGGGCACTGCAGAGGCCTCGCAGCTCAGGATCCCCTTCTGACCCACCGAAGCCCCAGTGTTCTTCGCTTTTGAGATATAGGGAGGATCTGTGGGGAAAACCAACAAGGACGTAGAGCTACATCTGGCCACTTGCTATTTGTCTTGTGACACCCTCACTTCCCAATGAAATGACCAGTTATCACAAGAAAAGAACTTATGCAGGACATGGTGGTGTGTGCCTACAATGCCAGCGCCCTGGGAGGCTGGGGCAGAAGGATCCCTGAGAATTTGAAGCCAGCCTGAGCTACAACAGTCCATTCAAAGCCATCTTGGTCTACACAATGAGGCCCTGTCTCAAAACAAACATGCATACACAGAAAATAATTTCTTACTTGAAGACACTGCATTTACCTAGCATTTTTTTGACCTTCAACCCCATTCTAAGTATGCTGAAAGCACAGACAGTGCAGAGGAGGGCAGGGCATTGGAGGGCGTGCAGGTCTGCAGGAAATGGCACTGCCAGAGCCTGCTGGTCTGCTTAACCCTTGTCCCATGTCCCCCTGGCATGACCACTGGGAGGGCCGCACTCACAGTTCACGGTGATCTTCACTTTCCGCACATCTGGAGCTGCAACATCATTCAGGGCGCTGCACTCGTACTCCCCGGACTGGTCGCGCTTGATGTCAGAGATCTCCAGGTATTCATCTTCACTCACAAAGCCGTGGCCTTTGGGGAGCAAAAGGAAGGGCAGAAACAGTAAAGAGGCTGTTAAAAGCAGGGGCGGAACCACGTTCACATCCGGGAGGTGAAGAAGGCGCAAGAGAAGCCCCAGTCAGGGTTTGGCCCGCGAGTCCAGTGCAGTGTTCCATGAAGCACGTCTCCGATGAGTCACAGATAATGAATTGCTAGCCCAGAACTTTAGGTTTTCAGGGCACCTGAGGGAGAAATTAGTATCAATATTTCCTTAAGTGATTATCATGAGAATTAAAAGGTACATGTTAAACAAGGCAATACACTACTAAACCTTGATATTTTAAACAGAATTGTGAAGGACTCTATGATAAAGCCTGTGGAATAACTAGATTATGTTAGTATGAACAGTCTTTTCATCTTTCCTATATAGAAATGCTCTTATATATAAACCCTAATAATCACCACTAAGTACCTATAATACAGTTAAACAAATACTTTGTTGTAATACAAATTCAAAACAGTTGGCTCAATTTCTATTTCAGATAGAGTCATTCATTCCACAATATATATGTATTGTAAAGGATTATGAGTACATAATAGTAAAATGTGATTTTTACTAATTAAAAAATTTAAGACTATGGTGAATAAGATAGAGTGGAGAATGAATGACTCAATCCATCACTTCATTATTGTTACATAGTAGATACTCAATAAACAGTTTTTTTTTTTCAGAACTGGGGGTTGAACTCAGGCCCTTGAGCTTGCCAGGGAAGTGTTTATTCTACTGAGCCATCTCCCTGGCACCTAAAGGATTTTTTTTGGTTGCTCAGGCTGCTTGAACACCAGGGCTAGCTGGGGATCAAATGGCAGTATCCTGCTCCTGACTTCCTTTGCATGACCAGGAGCTTAAACAACTGAGCAGGCCCCCTCAATAAACATTTGCCAAAATTTAAAAGCAAAAATATTTCAAGTAATAACTCCTTGGTTAGGAGAACAGCCTCACTGATATAGAATGTGATTTTGGGACATGTTCTGAAGGCTTCACTCTCAAACACAAAATTTTTCATTCATGACCCAAAGCATTATGGGATTGGAAAGTTTGCTCTGTCCACTGTTCCTTGTTCTTGCAACCTTCTGGACATGATGCCCTGCTCTTTAGTCATACCTGGTGGTTCAATCCAAAGAGAACAGATCCTCCATCTCCCAATACTGAGTTTGTTTCAAATGCTGACCTCCCATGAGTGCACAGTCACCATCAAGGCCAAAGGAGAGGCATGGCCATCTTCCTGTCTCATGAACCTGCTCTCTTTTGTGTTTCTAGTTCGAGGGCCAAATTAGTTTCTAGGACAATGAAAGCTTAGTACACCCCCACACACAGACACACAGACTTATTTTGATCCAGTGGGTTCTTGCTAATCCCATTGCTGGAGTCCATGACAGAGCAGAAAAGTGGGCTATGTGTCAGGGGCTGGGAGAGTTTGCCCTCTTTGGCAAACTGTGCTCCAGGTCTAAGCTTTGAAGAACTCTCCTAAGCCATGCTCAAGTCCATGTGTTTTGGGCCCTGCTGCTTCCGGAACCTCTTTCCCCTGCCTCAGGGTACTCACAGCTGGAGTGCAGTGCCAGTGACAAGATGCTGGCCATCCCACAGAGCTACCCACACAACTCCAGTCACCACAAATCCACACCCTCTGGGATCACAGTCCCATGAAGTTATGCATCCAGAAGAGTAACTAAAGTTGCCCCTGCATTGCTCCAGGTCTAGGCCTGGGAGCAAGGCCCCAGGGAACCCCACAGAGGTACTTTCAGATTTGGCAGGGAATCTGGCTGAAGCTGGGTGAAGCTGGACAGAAAAGCCTCCCACAGGGAGGGGACGGGCTGAGTGAGCACCACACTCCCAGCCTCTGGTCTCAGCAGCTCCAGCTGCTCTCAGGCAGTGGTGGGAAGTGGAGAACATTTTTCAGAGATAACTGCAAAGCATGGGGCCTCCTGGGGCCGGGCAGGTTTGTCCTTTTGTGGTGTCTCAGCTGTTGTTGCAACTCAAAGTACAGCCGAACAGGAAGAATGAAAAAGTGCACTTATGCAAAATGGGGCTTGTTATAACACTACCTCATTAAGTGAGAAATCGAATCCTGTCAAGTTTGTAGGATAAAGTGTTTCTCAGATTTAATTTGCATATAAATTCCTCAGGGTCTTAAAAGAAATACAGATTTGACTCAGTAGGTTGGGGGCGATCTGAAACTCAGGGTACTGAGGAGCTCCTCATACTGTGGGGGCGAAGCCACCCCTAGAGTGGAAGCGGCCAGGCCTGAGAAGGCTGTGCCTGTGCTCACTATTGTCCAGGTGCAAATCCTCTGCGGTGACCATGATCATTATGTATGTCTAAAGTGTACCAATAAATTTAATGGAAACAAAAGTTCATGAGACTAAAGGAAAACCTTTTTCTCTCTGGAAGTTATCTCAGGGGTTTGCTCTTCTTACATGAAGCTGACCAGCATGGTCTGCGAAGTCAGTAACTGCTCAAGAAATACCCTGTTGAGACCTCAGAGACTCACTGCCACAGAGTCGGGGGTTCAAGAGAGACACTGAAGCTGAGTCTAGACCCTCAGAGGTGACTTCCCCACTGACTGCCATCTGACACACGACATGTGTCCCACCCACAGACACATGGGAAGAGGCCCAGGGCAGATGAGCTAGATTTCCTTCACTGCTTTGAATGCCAAGTGAGATTTTTTTTCAGTAGAACCATTCTGGGTTTCCAGCCAAGCAGAGGCCCCAGAAACCACTGGGTTGACTGCTTTCCTTTCCCCCTCTGCGTCCAGTTGCAACACAGAATTCTGATTCCCTGCTGCAGCCCAGGGCAGAGAAAGCAGCATGTATTTTAATCTTCTTTTCTTACTGCTAGGAAGCCATCTTGCTGACTGTGAGGGATGAACAGGAGCTAGGAGCTATGTCTGAGGAAAACACAGGTGAGGAGAGGAAAAGCAGATAAGGATGGCATGCTATGGGGCACAAGCAAGATGGGTGAGGGTCCACTGGAACATCCTGAGGCCACATGTATATTGTTGATGGGGTGTAAAGCAATACACCATTCTGGAAATTGGCATGGAAATTTCTCAAAGAACTAAAATTAGCAATTCAATCCAATCCAGCTGTCCCCCTTCTAGTGGCTTCCCTGAAAAGTTTAAGATGTCAGCCCGCAGTGATACATATATGTGGATGGTTATAGCAGCACAATTCCTAATAGCGAAACCCTGCAAGCAGCCTGTGCACCCATCAACAGAGGACTGACTGAATAAAGCGTGGTATCCATATATAAAGGACTACTACTCAGTTAGATATGAAAGAAGGGACCCTTCACCTTGGGAAGTCACCAATCGCAGGGCTCCAGAATATCAGGCAGTTATTTCCTGCATTTGGAGCTCAATATTTCAGTAGGTTGTTTATAGACACCTTTCTTAAGGTGCAGAGCTTCAGGAAGATTTATTATAGCTGGAAGTAATGTAAGCATTTAAGGACAGAGAGATCAGACAGTAAATCCAGACAACCAGCTGCTTCCTACCCCGCTTCCTGCCTTTCCCTGCTGCAAGTCTGCACCACTGTGCCGACCAGCACGCTTACGCCCCTTTTACCTTCCATATCCTCTTCCAATTCCTTACAGGCACAAAGTTGTAAGTGGGAGCGATCAGAGATTTTCACTTTCCACATGTTTAGATTATTGTCTCCAACAGAGTATCTTCTTTTTGAATACCCCCCAAGGGCAATTTTAGAAAGTGGCCTGTTTCTTCCTGGATTATTCACATTACTAAAAGAAGCACACATGTCTTAGCCAAATCCCACCTGAACCCTCCTTAGGAAGTGAAAGTCACCATGCTTGCTGTCTCTTCAAGTGTGATGTGCACAGCAAGGGACCTGTGCATGGAGACAGCTCTGTGAGGCTCCATGCCAGCCCCATCACGGGCTTTGCCAGCAGGGCTCTCAGGAGGTGACACAGAGAAGTGCGTGGCAGTGGGCTGCGGATGAGAGCCAGGCGGAGGGCTGGGCAGCGGGAGCTGTCTGCAGAAAGGAGCGTGAAGCCTGGAAAGAGGGGACCAGGCCCTGAGGGCTGGAAGAGACCAGTAGACGTGGGGATGCACCCTGTGGAAGTGCACTGTGCCACAGGAGAGGCTCTCTGCAAATGTGGTGAAAGTGTCCCTGGTGCTCAGCAGGGGTATGTCAGAGATGACTGCCATCAGTGCTGGTTTCGATGGCTAGAATCTTACATGCTGGAGATTTAGTGCACTGGGCTGGTCTGCCAGGCTTTTCATCTATCTTGGTAAATAAACTTTAATTCACTTGCCAAAGATGGGCAGCAATCTAAGCTTCCAAAGAATAAGCACTTCTTACCTACAGAGATTATGCCATGCCAGTGATATGCAGAGGGGCCAGCATGGTGGGAGCCTACTAGAAGGTCAGGTGGCAAGCTAAGGCTCCAGATAGGGTGCAGGGCCGGGCGTGGTGGCGCAGGCCTGTAATCCCAGCACTCGGGAGGCTGAGGCAGGAGGATTGTTGTGAGTTCGAGACCAGCCTGAGCTACAAAGTGAGCTCGAGGCCAGCCTGAACTGCATAGTGAGACCCTGTCTCAAAAAGACAAAAAAAAAAAAAAAAAAACAGATAGGGTGCAGGGCTGGTGGACACTACCTCTAGCCTTAGCTTCTTTCTCCTGAGGTGAGGAGGGTATGGAAGAAACTGTCAGGAGTTCTTTTTATTATTTAATTATTTGTTTGTTCCTTTATTTGCACAGGGCTTTATTATGCAGCTTGGACTCCTAGTGACCATCCTATCTTAGCTTTCTCAGTGCTGGGTTCACAGGCATGCTACACCACGCCTGGTTTCAGTGCCTACCATGGCATGCAGCCCCAGAGATCGAACCTGGTCCTTGCACTGGCCAGGCAGGTGCTAAGACTGCTGTGCTCTCCCCAGCACTGTCAGGAGTTTTTGAGGGGAGCTGTTGCCTTCAAACTCTGCCACTCATTCTTTTTGCTTTCCAAGATTTGGGTCTATTGAGCAGCATCACAAAAATGGGTAGATAAAAGGAGCATCTCTTGGAGTGTCAACTGGACTACACTCTGGGTTTGGAATCTGTCTTAATCACTTTTCTTGTCCCTGAGACAAAACAGCTGGTTCCAAATGTTAAGGGAGGAAAGGCTTATTGCAGCTCACAGTTTGTAGAAGTTGTAGTTCGTAGCTGGCCAGCTCCAATGTTGGGTGGCTTGGCAGAGGGGCATCACAGAAAATAAACCATTCAGGGCAAAGAGAACAGGCAGAAGGCAGCAAGCAGCAGCAGCAACCCTCTTTCTGTTCCTTATGCTCTATTCAGACCACATCCTGAGGGCGGATGGCACTGGCAGCCGTGGTAGGCCTTCCCATTGTCCGCACCCAGAATGATACCAAGACACTCAGACTCTGATGACCTCAGGAGGCTTTAGGGGACCTAAAGACACAGGCCACCACAGACTCATTGGCTTTGGTGGGTTTTTGACTCTCTCCTTGTGGACTGCAGACATCAGGGATACCCAGGTACTCAGTGGCAAGTGTGGGACCTGGGCCTGCACCCAAGCTGTGTGGAGCATAGGGGTGCTCTCCCCACTCCCCCAGGGCAGCCTTAATCCTGCCAACTGGCTTCCAGGGCTGACATAAAAGAGGAGTGCTGTGACAGGGAGTGGTGGCCTTCTAGAAACCTGAAAGCTCCCTCCTTCTTCAACCTGCCCTGGCTTTGCTCAGCCATGCAGCTCCTGGCCCAAAAGTCACCCTCTTGTGGAGATGAGAAACATTGGAAACATGCTTGAATTTGGAGTACAATTAGCCTAATGGAAACAGAATCTTGTACTCTTCAATTTTCATCCCATAAAGCAGTCATTTCATTGTCTGAATTGCAAACCCTGATTATGAAAGACACCTTCCACTTCATACTTCTGTGGCATCAGGTATGGGTTATATCTCCAGCATGTGCTCACACCCTGCCTGGTGTCTAGATGCCTGCAAACACTGTGTCCACATGAGACACCTCCCACATCTTTCTATGTCATCCAGGTTTTCTCCTCTCCATGGGCCCTCCCCTGCCTGCTTTTCTCTTAGAACACTGCCGCAGGAGGCAGCTGACTCCTCCTCTGTAAGGTAACCACAGAGTGTGCACAACAGAACACCCCAGCCTGCCTGCTCCCAGCTTCCAGGTATGCTGCTCCCTCCCTGCACTGGACTTAATGAATGGTCTCATAAACCCACTATTTCATTTTCTCTTAATTAACACAAGCATTTGAATTTGCTGTAGTCATTTCAGTTTGGAGATGAGTTCCTAGTAAGTGTGTCACTTGCTATCTGTGACAAAGGTGCTTTGTTTTGGGCTTGAGCAACGTTGCTCAAGCAGGACCACTAGGGCTTTCCACACAGTGGATGGTTTACCCTACATAGGGTCCCACAATGGCCCCAGCCCCAGGCTGGCAGCAAGTTTGTCAATGGCAAGACCAATACTTTTCCATGAAAGTGAGCTCCGCTGTGTGTGTGTGTGTGTGTGTGTGTGTGTGTGTGTGTGAGAGAGAGAGAGAGAGAGAGAGAGAGAGAGAGAGAGAGAGAGAGAGAGAGAGAGAGAGAGAACCAAGAATGCTACTTGAAGAAGGGGCACAGAGGAAACCCCTGGCCCTAGTGAGGGTCCTTCCTTCATGCTGGGGTAAGGCTGATAAGACCACTTTAGGTCCTCAGCTGCCAACCTGAGCATAACTAGGGATGGCATGGTTGTCCCACTGGGTGTGGTCCTAAGTTAAGGATATAGAAACAGCCAGGATGTCAGAGGATGTGGCACATCTTCCTTAAATGTGAGTGTGAGGCGCTCACCAGGAAAAAGGAGAGGAGGGGGTGAGTGAGCAAGGAGAGGGGAGAGCTCTCCGTGGTGAGCATACAGTAGCCTACCTGGATTTTTCTTAAAGTAGCTGGTATCTACATTTTAATAAGAATTTCAGTATGAATTACACAAATGATTCAGATCAAAACAGTGTACAGATAAAGAAAGAAACTGTCAATTTGACGTGGCAGTCTAACTAACTATATTATTGGCAAAATGTTTGAGGATATTTGTAAACCTTTTTGTTTCATTTTATTTATTTATTTTTCTGTATTTTAGGGAAGGGTCTACAGGGTATCCAGAGTCTCACTACTAGATAGGACCTGTAATGATCCTTCTGTGTACAGCCTCCCAAGAGCTGGGATTACAGGCGCGTGCCACCACACCCAGTCTCAATCGCCATCTCAGCACGCTCTCAGGGCAGCCATGGCACAGCAGGCCCAGGGATCAAACCCTGCTTGCATATGCTTTAGTCTGCTAAGCTATTTGACAGGCCCTGCAAAGTTTCTTATTTTATAGGTTTCTTCCTATCATTTTTACTTTGAACCAGTGGAGTTATTTCAGTATTAACAACCAAAAAGCAAACGGGGTTCTAAACAGTAAGATTTCCACTTTAAACAAAAATACTTCAAGAAGTTTAGCAAACCAACACCAAATGTGACCACTACCTCTTTCTCATGAACACATCTAAGCAAGTTGGAATTGTGGATGGGGCAGCCTGTTAGACATTCCTGAGTCACCCATGAAGCACATATGATTTCCAAGGAACAAGGATGTCCCTGCCCATGGTGCAGTTTGTCACCCTAGGGCTGCAGAGCTCACAGCTGACCCACAAAATGAGGGACTGCCAGGGCTCAGTATGGCCAGGTAGCATTTCTAATGCTAGACCACTCACAGCAAGAGCATCAGCCCTGCCTGCCTGAAGGGGCAGCAGCAATCCCCGGGGCTCCTGTGTCTGACTTGCTTTGCTGGAGATGACCTGAGACCTGTGCTCATAATGTTGTTCTGGTCAAAATACATCACATGTGTGACTGTGCCCCAGGAAACTGTAGTGAGACAGTCTGTCACCTATGCCACCCTAGCTGTCCCAATGTCATAGTGCAGTGCTTCATCTACATCTTCATGGTGGTGCTGGTGTAAGCAGACTGATCTTTGGCCACTCGTACAGCACATATCTATATACAGAGCAGAATACTTGGTAATAACCAAGGACTGTTTCGGTCCGTGAGCTTATTATACCAGGCTTCCTCACATGATTTTAGAACATGCTCCTCTGTCCAGGGGCACGCTTCTCCATACACACCCATCTTCCACCCATACATAGCTACATTGTGTCTCCACATCACAGATACCTTTTTAATAAAATCATTTTGCAACATTGTAGACTGAATCCTGGAATTTCTCACTGAACTACATCCCAGTCTCCCTTTTGCTTCTCAGCCCTTCTGTCCCTCCTAACCCCTCCTTGCTTCTCTTTATTTTGAGACAGGGTCTCCCTAAGTTGTTAAGTTGTGAATGTTGCCTGTGGACTTGCAATCTCCCTCCTGGGCCCCACAGAGTACTAAGATTGCAAGGGTGTGTCACTGAGCCTACCTGCTTTTCTGTTTTTAAGGACTAGGTGGCCATTGGGCCTGGGACAGTCAGCATTGGTGTGTGTGCTCCCCACACAGTTGACATTCACCTTCTTGCCTGCTGCAAAGTGAAGAACCAGATCAGCTAAAGAACCAGGAGACCACTTCCCCTGCAACCCAATGGAAGCTCAGCCACCATGTAAGGGCCCATGCTGCCCACACTGTACTGTGTACCCAACTGCCCCTGCATGTGTACCTTTTAGTCTAATGGCAGGCTGTGCTTTTGCCCAAGTGCTCAGACTAAGGACCAATGCTTTCTGTGAGCCAATGGCCTGTCAGCAACTCCTCCCTAGAGGGCCTGGTGACAGAAGACAGCCATAGGCCCCAGAGCTGATGAAGTATGAGACCCAGCCAGGGTGCCTTCAAGGCATCCTGCAGTCCCACACAGCGCCTTTACTGTTCAGAGAAAGGCTCTGACAGCCCAAGTGCTCAGAGAGCCCAGGGCCTTCACAAGGTGCTTCAGACCTGTGCATCTCAGGAGGAGCCTTGCCCAGTTTCTAAAGGTGAGACCTGGATGTTGGCTCCCTCCTCTCACTTCCTGTCTCTTTCTTTTGATTGTTTTCCTCTTATCTGGCTTGCCTGTTGCTTTCCAATTCAACAGCACATGACACCAGTGCTAATTATCAGCATTCATTACTATTTTTGAAATCCTCACATCTGCTTCCAAGCAAAGCACCCACTGGCCTAGTCCTACTGGAAAGCAACAACTGGCACCCAGGGACATACTGCATACTTCAGAGGCAAAGTGCTGAGCGCCAGCACTGCAGAGATGGCTGTGCTCACACACAGCTCAGCACCAGCTGAGAGGATAAGATGAGGCAGGGCCTGGGTGTTGGGTGAAGGCAGAGTTCCTTCCTGGGGAAGTCAGGGTCTCTTTGAAGACTTTCAGCACCGGCTCTTTTGTCTGGACTTTGGCTGTTCTGGGCAAGTCTGTCCCGCTCTTGCATCTAACTGGAAACCTGAGTAAGCTGAGCTCTCCTGTTCTAGTTGCTTTTCCCTAGTGGGAGGAAAGGGGAAAACCACTGAACTGGAGATCAGGAGAACTGGGATAGATTCTCAGCTATGCCACTAATTTGCTGCGTGATTTTGAATAAGTATTTTTAGCAATCTAAGTCCCAGTACATTATTCTATAAAGTACAAAACCTCATCAGATGAACTCCAGGGTCACCAGCACAACCCACATTGTATAGCCTTTGGAACTCAGCAGTTCAGTCCAAGACTGGGAATCTGGAACAGCCTCTTAAGTTGTAGAAATCTAATGGTCACAGGGTGATTAACAGAGCTCCCACCAGGAAGTTCAGGGTCCCCGACCCAGCAGGGAGCAAAGGTCCATGCAGTTGACCTGGGCACTGTGAAGGGACTGAAGGGCCCTCATCCTCTCTCCCCAGGGTCTGGATAATGCAGCATCAAAAGAGAGGTGCTACAGCAGTCCCAAGCTAGCTTGTGTCTATCACTGCACATTAGCTGCTTGCAATGGGGAGGAAAGAGGTTTTGACAATTATGAAGGACTGAGTTTCTCAGGGTAATGTCTTGTGTTAATGGAGAAATTAATTCTTTCCTTTCCAAGACTCCTATTCATGCAAATTGGACAAGCAGCTTCTCTTTTTCCCTCCACTCTATGAGAAAGTTGAGGTAATGTCTTACAGGTATGACTAATCATCCACTTATATGATTTGATGCTCATTTTCATGGGTCTGAGACTATGCTGAAAAGGAGGAAAAAAGATGCTTTTCTATGCTTTTTGCCTTCCTCTGTCATCTCTAAAAAATATCCCTTCGTAGCTACAAGGCTCACTTGGCTAATTCTTCCCAGCAGTAGAACAGATAATGACAGAGGAGGAAAGGGCCACTGCGAGAGTACAGCCGGTACCCCGCTCATCACCCCACCATCTCCTGCCCACTCACCACAGAGGCGCCTCTGGTGACCACAGGTCAGGACAAGTGCCAAGAAGGCAAAGGAGATGAAGAGGTCCAGGATCCTATCCTTGCTCTGCTGTTTACCAGGCAGGAACCCTGGGCAGACCACTGCACTTCAGCCAGCCTCAGTGACTTTGCTGCAAATGCAGTGACTGGCCAGCTCATGTTCCAGGTCTCTTGGCCACTGGTCTTCACCTTGGGCCCAGCATGCAGAGTTTCAGTGCCCTTATCAGACTCTGAGCAGCACCAGCCCCTAGATAGGAGCCAGCATCCAGGAGTGGGGGATGGAAGTGTCAATCCAGTTTTGTGCTAGAACTGCATACCAGATCTGGTCTTGGATCTGAGCACGCCATGACATGCTATGCTGGCCCAGGCAGCTGGGGCTAGCCAGGCTCTAAGCTCCACACCACGCCTTCCTGACCCTGCATAGCCACCCTCCGTGACTGACGCTGCTAGGGCCTCTTGCACTAAGTAGTCAACCCCATTCTGTGACCTCTCTCAACATCTTACCTGGAACAATGGAGTCCTGAGCAGTTAACCATCCAAGTTCTCCATTGCACAGCTCCTCTGTGTTGGCTTTGTTGCCTAGGGAGACATAGTCTCTGTTTTTCTGTAAGACAATATTGTTCTGTAGGACAAAGCCAAAAACTGAAGGATGACCAGGATCTTACACAACAAGCCTGGACTTCAGGACCCTGGACCAGAGTGCATGGTTTGAGAGGGACTATTGCCTCCCTAAACATACAAAGGAGGGCTATAGCCTGCTCCCTGGCAGGTGACTTCTGTAGAATGGTAGGGTGCCTATGAAGGGAGCTTTGGAAGACTATGAGTGATGACAGACAGGCTTAGCTACCTTTGTAGCACAGCCTTGCACTTATTGTATTCAACCATACAGGGTATTATTTCACTAAAATATTATCCCTGATAGTAAGCCATGGAATGAGTACAAATGGCTACAGTATTTACTGCTTTCTGCAATTAAACATGCATATATGGATGGATACATATGGATAGAAGTGCATAAAGTAAAGAATAATTCAACAGAACAAGCAAAAGATCCACTGTTTTCAAACTTCATCCTTTAGCAAACTGCAGATCAGACTCAGGGACCACCCATCTCTGACTTCCTGTGTTCTGCTGCAATAGTTAGGCACACAGGACCCCTTGTGTTATCGTGGTGAATATGAAGGAATAGTGTTAGGTTATTTCTAGAACATATCAGTAGCTCACATTTATTATTGTACATTTTTTATTTTTTACAAAAATATATGCATTGCTTCTAGCTACTGGAATATAATGTGTGTGTGTGTGTGTGTGTGTGTGTGTGTGTGTGTGTGTGTATACACAATAAGAACTATATCACATCTACAATTTCACAGATGCAAGGAGTCAAGAACGTTCCAGAAAGGCTGTAATTTGTAATGCACCAATCAGAAGGCAATTCATCTTGAGAAAAAAACAAGTGATATTTACATTATTAAATCACAATTACAAAGCAAATCAGCTATAGAAGAAAGGAGATCATTTCCATCAATTATTACTGAACTGAACATAACTTTTCAATCACCGGCAGATTGTAAATGGGACTGCAGCTCATCCAGGAGCTCTTCCATCACAGGAGTTATTAATTAGGTATTAACTTTGGGAAATTAACAAGGACAAGGACGAGATGGTGCAGGAAGCAGGGCACAAGGGAGACCCAAGGAGGCAACCCAATGAGTTTCTGAGAGGAGGCCCCAGGCATTTGGGAAGACTAGGGTCAGCCACCTATGCAACTGGTACTGCCCTGACGTGCTAGAAAGCACAGAGGCCTGGTGTTTCAATTTCCAAACCATGACCACAGGACCAGGAAAACAAAAATAATGGTGCCTCATTTCCAGGCTATTCCTCTGTGCCTGGAGGGTGTTATAAGTCCAGAATATGCAGATACCTAACTGTGAGTGCTGTGGGTCGGGCACGCAGCCCTGGCCTTGACAGGCTGCTGTGAGCTTTCTATTTTTGTCTCCAAAATCCTGGAGGCTTCCATCTTGGAAGTCGGAGGCACCCGTGCCTTCAGAACCTCACCTTGGTCAGTGGAGACATTCCTGTATGCCATCAATGTGCTGAGGTAACTCAATTTCCCTTAAAGAAGTCTCCAGAAAGAATGTGTCATGTATAATGACTTGCCCAGTCTTGCAGGCCCTTGCTCTCGCTCTTGCTTCCAGTGCTGTAAGATTCTGGTCCCCTAGCTTGCCAAGGTGTGTGGAGCAGACTCCCAGGCCCCAAAGGCTTTGCTCAGCTTTGGGTTCAGCTCCTCTCCCTTCTGAGAGAGGAGGGGTGGGTGGTCGACATCCAGCCATGAAGACTGGAAGGGTCCAGCAATATAGCCCTTCCCTGTCCCCCTGAAGGGTCCCACAGTGTGGCCCTTCCCTGTCCCCATGAAGGGCCCTACAGTGTGGCTCTTTCCTGTCCCCCTGGGGTGCCAAGCAGCTCTGTTTGCTCTCATTGCTCAGCTTCTTGCCTCTGGGCTGTCAATGACTTTCCTGTCATGGGGTCTAAGGCAGTTGCTAGGCACCCAGAAAATTATTGCTACCCAGGCTTTTGTTTCAAGGAAACAAGCAAACAAAGCATCTAGGCTCTTAGGGGTGGGCAGGAATCTAGCTCAGAGAGGGTGGACAGTCTGTGGGTGGGTGGTGTAGGTGATCACTCCAGAGTCCATTACTTGGGCATTTTCAATGCAAACTTGGATGATGGACAGCTGCTAGGCCTGGGTGACAAAGAAGCTGGGTCTGGAAGTAGCAAGATGTGTGCTCCCACCCTCCTCCTTCTCTCCCACCTCCTGCCAGCTTTCCTCCCTCCTTGCTGTTCTTTGCATCCTTCCCATTCTCCTCCTCTCCCTTCCTGTGCTCCTTCATTCAATAGTCATGTTTTGGGCTCTTAGGCAATGAATCTACCCTGAAAATTGAAAGATGGACGGCCTATTTAAAGTGTCCTTTGTATTCTACTAAGAAAAACAATCTCCCTAAACTCCACTGAGATAGTCTTCATCGCCCTTCAGATGGGCAGGGTCTCAGCTGATCTACTAGAAAACACACTGCTATGCCTACAATGCAATTTGAAAGAGTAGACACATACAGTGTTCACTTGTCTTCTTTCTTTCCAGCTTCCTTGTCCTTGAGTGAATGTGATGGGCCTTCAGTGGGGTGTCACCTTCAAGAAAGCCCTCTGTGTGGAGAATGCATCTTTGAGCTCCTGGGTACCTTTCTGACTGTTCCACCTCATTTTCTCCTGAGCATGAGATTTCTAGGGCCTACTTTGAATTCCACCCTGCTAGCCCGTGACTAGCACAGCAGATGATCAGAAAGTACAGTGTGCTCAGGTATGTGTCTCCCCTAGGGTTGCCTCCAAGGCCTAAGGTGTGTGGCCATTGGCCATGGCTCCTCCCAAGCCTGGCTGTCTTCTCTCAGTGCAGCTCTCCCCTTCTATTCCTTGAAATGCTTTGGTACAGATAGCAGCCCAGCCCTAGAACAGCTGTAGAGCAGCCCAGAATGGCCCAGACACTACGCTGCATGAGGGATTCCCTTGTGCCCGGCCCACGTCTTGTCAGTGCTTCCTTTACTGATCATGCCAAGCATCATTCAAAATTGAACACACCCATTTCTGGGCCCTGAACAGTGTGGCTTCCTGACTTGGAAACCTTTTCTAGATGTCCTGACTTCAGACTCATGGAAAGCCAGCATTAATCAGGACTACATTTGTCACTTATAGAGTGTTTCTCAGCCAGGTGCTTTTTCTCCCAGGGGACTTTTGGCCATCTCTGAAACTGTGTGTAAAATATATAATTGTTTATTCATATTTTTTATTTTTTTTTCTTATTTAAAAATGTGTTTTCTTCATACTCTGTAGGGACTTAAAGTTTAACATATCAATACTTGATGGAAAATACCTGTTCCATGTTATGTCTAAGATATTTGATATGCAGACAGATAGTGAAGTTAAACCCAACTGCATATGTTGTAGAGTAATAATAATCTTCTATTCTGGAGGGTTAACAATCTAAGTTTGCAGATCAAAAATTAGAGAAAAACAAGGGCTGCAAGGACAGCCAACATTTTGGTCCTAGCCTTTCAAGGTCAGTGAAGCCTCAGGACATAGGAGAACCTATACTGTAACATCCTGTAACTTAATCATGTCCCAAATTTTCTGATCAAGGAGATTATGGGGCCACAGAGGAAAGTGATTGATGATGTAGAGTGTGCCTAAGGAGAGTCACATGGAGGGAAAACATTCTCTCAGGCTTTCACAGAGAGCAAATTGGTCAACCAATGGCCATGACTCATCCACATGGCTGACACTGACAAAGGATCTACAAAAGTGCAGTACAGGGCTTCAGGATAAATCCTGAGGGTATTGACTGACATTATCAGATACAAAAGTTACATTTCTTTTCATGCAAGTCTTGGTTTATGTTGTTCTTAAATATTCAACAGAAAAGTATAAAAACAGTATATGAAAAGTAAAGCCATATTAATATGCTGAGCTATAAAAGGCTCAAGTCAACAACCTCTGACATTGCCAGTTCTATGGACAACCCATTACTTTTGTGGACTACTGGACTATATTGGAACATTTTTCTGAATTCACACACCTGTAATATTTAAATGACAATGGAATACCTTTCTCTGACAAAACTAAACAAAAAAAGGGAGCTAAAATGAATAACCATTTGTATCTGTATATTCAAAATATTTAGGATAGATATACAGCTACCTTCTCTTAATTCAATAAATAAAAAGATATGTTTTATTAGTGCTTGTGGACAGGATATAGTGTCTGCATATTGTACAGTGAATAACCACTAAGACAACAATAGGCAATGTATTTATTATTGAAACTGTGCTATTAATTGTTTTTGAAGCTGTTTCATTATTGTTTCCCAATAAAATTATTAGAAAAAGACATTTTGGTCATGATATCTGGCTATAACTGGGGATGGAGAACGTAATCCTGGAGTTGAGAGGGTGAAGGTTAGGGCTGTTGCTTGCCATCCCATGGTGCCCAGAACTGTCACCAAGGACAGGAATTCTGTGGCACCAAGTGTCACGAAAGCTCAGGTTGAGGAGCCCACATATGAATGTAACTCCTGCTTAGTCTCCTGCCTCTCCCAGGAGAGGGAAGGGAGCTTCATGAGCAGGAGGTCCAGTCACCTAAGTTCCCCTCCCATTGGCTTACCCCATGCCTGGTGCAATGTGGGATGGCCTCATAGCAAGCTGTTAAAACAGTGAGATTGAATAATTTCACCCAAAAGTTGCGGAGGCAGCTCAGCAACCCATGTGCCTGCCTGACCAGGACCCACGTTTGATCCCTGGTACTGTAGATTCCTGGTACCACATGAGTGCTGGCCCTGGAATGCTTAGGTGTGCCATGCTGGCCACCAAAACTGGGTGTGGTGATTCATTCCTGCAACTTTAGCACTGGGGAGGCTGAGACAGGAGGATCACTATAGCAAGACTTGCATCAAATAAATAAATAAATAAATAAATAAATAAATAAATAAATAAATAAATAAATAATACTTTTTAAATAATTCACCCATGGAAGACAGACAGTCCTCCATCATCTAATATCTGGTGTTGAGGATTATTTTGAGCTAGATGTAAGCCTGGCAAGAGACAGCTCAAGCAAAAGTCCAATGTTTAAAGCCCTCACCAAGGTTTCAAGGAGAGAGTGCCCACTATTTAGTTGAAGGAGTCTCTGATGGTGTGGGGAAGGCAGAGTTTGCAGTGTGCCCCTGAGTGCTCTGATTTCAAGAGCAGAACCCGGGTGGTTCCAGGTAGGATCCTGGTGGGAACAAGACAAGGCAATGGGAGAGAGAAAACCTGGAAATTACAGGGTGTATCATTTCATTATTATTAATATGTTTTTAATTGAAATTACTGAGGACTCTCAGTTCATGGATTCTAGTTCCAGAAGGAAATTCCTCCCTATTAAACCACCTTGGGGAAATTCCAGTCCTGTGGCAATAGCTCTGCTGTGGCTCCTGTCATGAGATGCCCACCCTGGGGAGACACACTCAGGGCAGTAAAGATGGTCCAGTGCTATCATTCGGTGAAGGCCTGTCACATGCCCTCCTCCACAGCACAGTGCTCTATCACTGGTCTCACTTGAGGGGTCTGTGATTCTGAACTCCGGAGCACAGTGGGGTCACTTCAGCATCTGTTTCTGGTTATACAGAGCTAGCTCCTCCCATGCAATAGCCTGTTCTTTGAAGAGGCATTGGGAGTAAGTTAACATTTACATCCAAGTCCTGGGCAAGGCCCAGTACAGGAAGAAGAGTCTTAAAGGCCACAGATGAAGGAAGACTGGAAAGAGACAGGACAAATGCTAAGTGAGCCAGAGCCCACCCTTCTCGTGTCAGGCACCAGGGGCTCCATCTCCTCAGGAGCTCCTGGGAAGCTGGTATGTCCACTCCTCATCCGAGGGATCCTCTTCTTCTTGACATAGCACAGAGCTGTTTCCTGAGGTCTCTAGAGTGGGGCCAGGGAGTTCATAAGAGGAAGGGACAACACCACCAGGGCCTGTGGGAACATGGCAGCTGCTCCACCCCTAGAATTGAGTGGGGTTTGTGGGTGTCTGCAGTGGATTACATGGGCCCCATCAGAGAGAAGAGGCTGATTTCACCTCTGTGGGAATTAGCAGGGTTAAGTTGTAAGAATCTCATGTCAGCATATAAATTGCTTCATGACTGTGGGGACATATAATATCTGCATGGAGCAAGTATGCACACAACCTAGAAGTGATGTGATTTTCAGCCTAAAATGTCAATTTATTTTTTTCCAGTAGTGTTTAATAATCATGCCCTGACCCTAGACCAAATAAACATGTCCAGGGCCCTGACAGTATAACATCTGACTTACCCCTTTCCCCTGAGACATTTGTAATTTTATGAACAGAATGTAACATCATTACAATAGAATGTATCACATAAAGCTAGATATATTGCAGGTCAAACCTTATCTCCTCAAGTATAACAGCTATGCTCTTAAATGGCCTGATGTAAATCCTAAGCTCCAAATGTCAGTATTGTCAAGGAGGTCCTCAATGGCTTCTTCACTTTGTTTCTATTAAGTCACCCACTCCTGAAATCCACTGTAGGTTGACAACACTCCTTCACTTTGGAAATCAACAAAGTCACAATGGACAATGGAAATCATAAAATCAACAATGTCACACACCCACCAGGTGGGTGTCTAGGGGGTTGTGAGGTGGCTGGTCAGCCTGAATGAGAGCCTGCAGTGTCCACTGGCCTGGAATAACCTAATTGCTACAGGTGGAGTCATCAATCCGAAAGAGTCACCTCCTGCCCAGAGGAATGTCCCCATTATTAACGGTGCACCCCACTTGGCTCACATCTTGACATTGACTTCCCCTCCTGGAGAGAACTCCATCAAGGGTCTGGACAGGGTGCTGGTGGCTCAAGTGGCATACACTTGAGAATTTCTTTGTCAGCTGAAGATCAGGCTCCTTTCTGAATTCCCTAAGAGTCAGAGGACCTGAACCTGAGCACTGTTGTAGAATACTTCAGCGAAGCCCAAGAGGAGGCAACCTCAAAGGCCTTAGGGCTGCAGACTTCAGTCACCCAAGCATTTAAGAGTAGGCTGGGAAATCTCCAACATGAGCAAGACTGGATGGATCACTGCAATGTCAACCACTTCTAACAAGTGGAAACTAACAGGGTCTGAGGTTCCCTTGGGAAAGGCTGAACCTTTATATCAACCCATGGGCAAGAACCCACCCAGGAGAGTGATTATACCTCCTGTATTTCCAGGAAGAGTCCCCAGCTATATGGAGGGTCTCCTGTCTTTAAGAGTACTGTTCCTCTGATTTTCAAGAGCCTCAGTTCAGCCAAAAGATATCATCACCATTCATGCAAATCAGATTCAAAAAAAGGTTTCTTGTGTTTACATATTCTAAGTCAATTAGACACTGATAGAGTCCAACTTTACATAATGCTTTTTTTTTTTGTCAAATTTATTCATTCATCCAACATTGGGATGACACCATAATCTCTGTCCTCAGAGATTTCACATTGTGGATGGGGAAAAATAGCCCACATTTGATAAAACAGATGATATGCCTAAGTGGTTAGTGGCTACCTAACTCAACTACTTAAATTCTCTGTCCATAAAATCTTTCATTAAAATTTCATGGAGTTATAAAATCTGAGCTGCTTTTTCTGGAGCCAGGGTGGGGGATGTGTAAGAACACCAGATTTTATGATCTGGGGTTCATAATCCCTTCCTCCTAGAGGAAGAGATTTCTCTGTTTCCCTTTGCTCTCTTTTTTCTAATCTTCAGAGAGACACCTACAGAGGCTACAATAAACCCTGAAAAATGAAGCTTTCTATGCACTTCAGTAAAGAATAAACAGTCCCTTCATTGTTAAAGAAATTGCAGTGCAACAGAGGACATGATACATAAACACAGAAAACTTTAAATAACAATGAAAATTCAAGTAGCAAGGTAGAACAAAAGAGAAGATTCCATGACAGTGAAAATTAAATAACTAATAGTTCTCATAATTGCTAGAGGAATTTTAAGGCAGGAAAGGTCACACTGAACAGGAAAATCTAAAACTCACTTTTAGTTAATTATTTTGCAGTTTAGAGATTTTAATTGGAAGAAAATTCCATATATGTGATAGAATACATCAGTACAGATCCGGAACAATGGAAAGCAACCAAAAGGACCAAAAGGACCTTGACTTCTGAGTTGGCTGATGCCCATCATGTTCTCAACAAAAGAAAAATGATCCTTCCCTAGTTCTTGGACAGGATGGGGCAAGGGGCTCCAAGGCATACAATTCAGTGAAAACATCAAGCACGGGACATGGAAAAGCAAATAGGAAATAGGAAAGTATGTTGGGTTTGTCTGAGGAAAATTATCAAATAAACGAATTATTATTATATTGCTCAACATAGTCCAATTGACATTATCTAAAGATTCAAATAATACTTTCACAATACTCTATGTTTTGCAATTCCCTGGTTAAAGAAAAGCTTATTAATCATGATCATTAATCCAACAATGGTGCATTAGGCAGCAGGAATGCAGACACACAAGACCATCTTTTCCTCCAGGGAGCTAGCAGCTCTGGGTTTCTAAGATGAGAACAAAAGAGTGTGATAAGAGTCTGAAAGGAGGAGCCATAGAGCATAGAGAGTGCAGAGGGCCAGACCCGAGAGAATCTTAGTCTGGAGTGGAGGCCTTGAAGAGGGAGGAGGGAGGAGGGAGTCAAGGAGCTCTGCAAGGACACTCCAGGCAGAACAGGCACTGTGCCCCCAGACAGAGACAGAGTGCAGTCACCTGGCCCGAAAACATAAGAGATGCCGTGGGGCTGGCAAAGCAGACCTTGACTACTGCTCGAAGTAATGGCTATTTCCAAAAGATTGTAAAGACCGTGTAGTGGATTTCCAACTGGAGATGGACTTATTATAACCAGCTGAATTAAACTAGCATGATGCTGAGTGTGGGAGGCCCACCTAAGGGTGGTTGCCAGAGCATAAAGGCAGAACAGGAGAAGCTATCAGAAGGTTTTTAGGGATGCTGGTTGGAGAAGCTTTTGGAGCTGCAGAAAGCTGTCAGAGCTGTGCTGCTGGAGGACCTTGCCTTGCTGGCTTTCGCAATGAACTTTGAAGGAGCTTGGGTCCTTACCTTAAGCATCGCTTCCTGGATCCAGAGGGGAAGATGGTACACTGCTCAGCCTCATGGGCTTGTCTCATTGGATTTCCTGATGGAACTTGGCTTTCATCATTTCTGGAGGAGTTCAGACCTCACTGTTTCTGAGAACTGTTGTGGTACTTTTGGGGGAGCTTTGGTGCTTACCTTAAGCATTGCTTCCTAGCTCCAGTTCAGAACCCTCAGCCTGCTAGCAGAGATCCTTCATCCCATTGGCATAGACTTCCTAGCTTCCACCACTGATCTTTGGGCCTTTCCAGCACAGATCTGTGAAGCGGGCCTGCATGAGGTTTTGCTGTGGGTCCTAGGCCTCCAGTTGGACTGGTGCGATGCATTGTTATAAGCTCTAGGTTTTTAGCTGGACTCATGCAGGATATTAGGATCTAGGCACTCAAATGGAGTCTTCAGTGTTTATGTGTGTGGACAGATTTCCTGCGTTTCTTATATATGATTCTTGGGTGATTCATTATAAAATATCACAAAATTATATTCTTCCTGTATTATATTGTTCCCCTTGCAAGAAACCCAAACCTAGACACACTATTAAGGTAAGACATAGATCTTGCTCTTAAAATGCCATGATTTTTTTAAAATAAGTCTTCCCTTTGGGTTGTTTTGAAGGTCTGGTGAGCAGTCTATAGTACTACTAAGGCTGAGAGAACATTTAGGACACGATGCCTAGTTGAGGAATGTAGGCTTCTGAGGTGTGGCATTGAAAGGGACACTGGGGCCCAGGCCTCACCCTTCTTTTTTCCTTCAGCTCCCTGGCTTCCACAAGGTGGGAAGATCTTGACCCTGTGCACCATGCCTGCACCCACCCATGCCACCTCCAACCAGGGCCGATATGGCCAAGCAGCCATGGACTGCAACCTCAGAAGCCATAAGCTAAAATAAGCCTTTCCTCCTTAAAGGCTCACTATCTCATGTATCTTGCTACAGCAATGAAAAGCAAGCTCAGTTTATAGTATAATTTTTTTTAGCAGATATTTCTTATCAGTGAATTAAGAGTGTAGTTGCTTACTTATCTTATTTTTTATACCTGAATTATATCAAAAATTCAATAATTATTTACCTAGTGGATTATTTACCTATTACCATAGTACTAAAAGCCGACATAATATCCTGTCCAACCACCATTAGTGCAGATCTTGCTTCTCATAGAATTATGTAGAAGCACAGCGTTATCTATTCCAACTGTACTGTCTATACACACATCATGATTTTTTTTTCTACAACCTTTCCTTTGTCTACACCTGTCAAAAGTGGACACTCCATTGACATTCAACTAACTTAGGTGCTTGAACTCGACACCACAATCCAACACAGTCCAGCATTCTACAACCATAGTGAGTTATTCAAAGAAATTGTCGACCATATCCATTTATAGCTCAGCTTAATATTATGGGCTCACGATGTATACTTCATTTTTATACTTTTCTGCTGGATGGTTAAGACCTAGTAAGCAACTACACTCTTAATTCACTGATAAGAGATATCTGCTAAAATAATATCTGTAAATATAATATCGTGTATGCACCTTGTACAATACCAAAACGTTATGAAAACAGTTTGCAATGTATTAATTCATCAAATGTGTATGGTTAAGGTGTCTTGAAACTGTCTGATTGACATTTGTATTTTAATAAAATAAAAATAAATGAAAAAAAAATTAAAGCCATATTAATATGTTGAGCTGTAAAAGGCTCAAGTCAACAACTTCTGACATTGCCAGTCCTATGGAAAACCCACTAGTATTACGGACTACTATATTGGAATATTCTGTTGAATTCATGTACCTACAATATTTAAGAATGGAATACCCTTCTCTGACAAACTAAACATAAAAGGGGATACAAATGAGCGACCATTTTGTATCTGTATATTCAAAAGAGTTAGGATAGATATACAGCTACATTGTCTTCATTCAATGAATAGAAAGATTTGTTTTATTAGTGTTTGTGGAGCTGGGGAGATGGCTCAGTGGAATAAGTACTTCCCTGGCAAGTGCAAGGGCCTGAGTTCAATCCCCGATTCCGACAATGAATAAATAAATAAATAAATAAATAAATAAACAAAGTGTTTGTGGACAGGATATCATGCCTACATCTTGTAGTATGAATAACCACTAAGAAGACAACATTATGCAATGTATTAATTATTGAAATTGTCCTTCTAATTGCCTTTGAAATTGTGTAATTGCTATTTTTTCTCAATAAAATTATTAAAAAAATAAAAATAAATAAAAGTGCCCATAAAAAAAAATTTAGTGAGATTCTACACACACACACACACACATATATACACACACACACACACACACACACACATGTAGAATTAATAATAGAACAATATATCCTTTCAAGGTATTTACTGAATGTACAATATACTCCACTTATTAACTATAATACTACAATGAAAAGTACAAAATCTATGCCCTTTAGTGGAAAGGGTAGCCAATTGAACTAAATAAATCACAAACAATCATCATTCAGGAGCAAGGACTATCAAAGCAATGACAACAATAACTAAAAGGTATCCATTATTGTGTGCAAATTGCATGTCACTAATTTCCTTACTACTCTCTCCATAGGGAGAACAGTGGTCAGTGTGCAGCCTGGATTTCCACTCTGGACCAACACACTCATCACCTGAGCTGGCTGGAGTCCTGTAAGCTTATACCCTCTCAGGGTTTGGGGCAGTGGGCTGCATCCTACACTTCCATGTGATCAGTGCCTTGAAGGAAGCCTAACTTTCACCCATGTTTTTGCCATGTATTTGTGTTAGTCGCAGTGTGTGCAGGGGAGGGAAGGAGTGAGCAAGGCTGGCTGTGCCTGTCCTGGAGGGGCTGAGTGAACAGGAAGAGCATGGCCAGTAGCCAGAGAGAAGCCCTGCTGATGCTGAGTGGTGCAGGGCAGGGAACAATGCAGGCTGGGTGGGCGGACAGCTGTGTGTCAGACACCTTGGCCTCAGGACCGCCAGGCATCTCAACAGGTTAAAGAGGACCTGTAAGTACTTGCTTCATTGTATCCTAGCAACCAAATTTACCATATTAGAAATTATCTGTGAAAGTAAAATTAACCATTTAATGATTCATTAAAGGAAACAACAAATTCATTACATTTTAACATATAACAGATATTTTCCAAAATAAAATTGGGTAAGAAGAGGTTTTATGGTTTGAAAATGTCTTCAATATCTAATATAAAGCAGTTAAACTTCCATAAACTCTACTGGATGGCTTTGCATTCAATCTGTTGTGTTAGGTTGTTCTTGCTGAAAGATGTGAAGAAAATGTCTCCTTGCATGAAAGAAAGCATCGCAAATAGCTTGTTCAGACAAGTGCGGGTACTCTGTAGAACACAACAAACTTTAGCTTTAGGCTTCTTAAAGGTTGGTCTCAATGCAGGATCTATAACTGTGTCAGTGAACAGTTTTTATTCAGTTGCTTTAAAATTCACAGGTTATGCTTCCAGTTGTGTGGAGTGTCATTTATCCACAGAGGAACTGAGTCAGGCAAGGTAAAGGAAGGGAGAGGCTGCCCTTCCACCCGGCTCCTTCACCTGGGAGACCCAATTTCAAGCATGAACCCATGTTTCTCACTGGGCCTCAGGCCTTTGGCTTCTGACAGTGCCATTCCACCAGCCTTCCTGGGACTCCAACTTGCCAATGCAGATCTTAGCCTTCTTAACCTCTCTTACATAATGGATTACTTCTCCTTCCCCATTCTCTCAGTCCTTGTCTACACACACATACCACACTCACGCACACACACATACACATACACATACACACACACACATACACACACACACACAACCTGCCATGGGGATACAAGGATACATTCAGATAAAATGCATTGCTGGATGAATTGTCCATGATACAGAATTCATGGCGTGCACCTACACACACCTGACACTGTAGGGCCATCACTCAGTATGCCCTGTTGAAGCAGACAAGGGACACAGCAGGCACAAATGTTAGCGGTTGCACATCACATGTAACTAAATGTGCCATGGCATGGGCAGTGAGCTAGGTTTGTTTCCACCAGTGTCAGCACAAACATGTGGGCAAAGCACTGTGCCAGTATTCTTTCACAGCTATGATATCACCAGGTGACAGAAAATGTTCGGCTCCAATCTAATCTTATGGACCATTCCCATTTATGCATCTGTCACCAACTGAAATATTAAAATAAATATAAAGTGACATACATACATGATATATGATATGCGATGTGTGATACATGATTATAAATAATTATTATATAAAACTATATAATCACACAAACACACATTACTGGTTGTTTTTTGTCTTGAAAAGCGTGACAAATAAAGATTTCTCTTTTGTTCTACATCATCATTTTGGAACATTAATACTAATCATTTAGCAACTTTATTCCCTGAGATATGCAGATTTCATAAATGGTGACAAGCTTCATTGTAGAATTTTTAAAAATCACATCTGTTAATGCTACCACCAATCACATCAGAAAAATATTTATGTACTAGGAACCTGTCAAACTGATGAAAGCAAAATTCAAGTTTTCCAAAATCAATTTTAGCTTGAAAGATCAAATTCCATTTTCGTCAACAAATGCTGTCAATGATTTTCTTCCAAGTGACTGTGGTACATCATTCACTTCTAATATGATATTTCTCAAAATTAAGTCCATGCATGCAAAGTTTATCTGTGGATTGTTCTTTTAGGTAAGAATGCTGGCATGAGAAAAGAAAGTGGCTACTGCAGCTGGCAACTCATACAACCTAACAAACCTTGTTTAAAATTTTATTCTGAGCAAACATTGTTCTTTGTGACATATGCACACTCTTAGACGCAGAATAGTGATAGACTGAGTGCAGACACGTTGAACTGGAATGGATTTGCTTTCTGGCCTCAGCACAGTCCCATATCACACTGGCCTCTGGCCCTGCAGATGTGGTCATCAGGCCTGCACTGACCACCTGCAGCCTTGGATGACATTCACCTCCTTAGTACAAATGCCCCTAGTGTGAATTGTCACCATAAAAGCCCAAAAGGTTTGAAAGCTTCTTGATGGCTGCCTCCACAGAGGCCCCTGGAGGGTGGACCAAGGGGAGAAGCCAGGATGCCCCCTGGGGCTTTCTTCTACTGCACCCAAAGCATTGCTTCCTTCTGGCTCCTCTGACTGTCTGCACTCCTCAGTACACAGTGTACAATAATGGGTAAGGTAGGGGAAAGTGTATCCTTGAATTCAGTGAGCTGCCCTAGCAACCTGATTCAATTGAACGAAGAGGTAGGTAGTGGACACCCTAGCTTATAGCCATTGGTCAGCTGGAGAGGTGACAGCCTTCTGCTTATGACCGCAGTCTGAGGTGTGGGCAGGCTGTGATCTGAGCCCTTAACCTGTGGGATCTGATGCTATCTCTGGGTAGATGGAACTGAGTGGAACAAGCTGGTGTCTCTGGAGCACTGGCTGCAAGTAGAGGCAAAAGAGACTTAGTGTGTATAAAAGATAAAGTGTTCAGCAAGGACTTCAGTCATTCTGAGCTTGGAGTGGGTAGCACTAGAAAAGGACTAAAGACTTATAACACTCAAATAATACAGTAAGGTTCATTTCTTGGCTAGAGTCACCTTGTCGAGGGGCCTAAAAGAAGGTACCTCTGCCAGGAGCAGCAGGGAAACACAGCTTCCTTCCACCGCCTCCTATCCTGTCTGAAAGGAAAGGGAGAGCAGTGAAGTGGCCATCAAGACAATGTATCTTACTTTGCTTGACCTTTCTCTTTGGCAAAAATGAAATTCATTGCAGTGAAGTGAGTCCACAGGGAGTGTGTCTGCTGGCCACAACTGGCTAATTGGGTTGCACTGTAAGCCAGTGCTTAGGTTTTGGGTTTGAAACTGCCCAAGGGTTTCTTGGGTAACCAAAAAGTGTCAAGACCAGAGAGAGGGCCCAGAGATATGCCAGGGCCGCAGACACTCTACACTTGATGCTGCAATATCTGTCCTTTTCTGGAGCAATTAAACAACTTCCCTCATATCAATTATCTGGATTTATCAAGTTAAAAAATTTCCACTGATGCATATTAAAGAAGCCAGACTTTGGGAGATTTGACTCATGTTGTTGGCATAGTTACCCCACTTTCTCCTCATATTCTGTGTAAACCTAGTCTGCAAGTTTCAATTTGAAGATCTCGTCACATCTGCGTCCCTTGTCATTTCCACCCTCCCCACTCTGATCGCTCACCACCATCACCGTCCCTGTGCCGTGACCCATCTGCTCAACCACTGTCATCTATTACCGAGCTCCAAACAGTGTGCAGGCTCGCTGTCAACAACTTTCAGGAAAGCAATCAGTTTTGTAATCTCCAAGCCAAAGATGGGTCCAGACAGCTAGCAAGGTCTGAGGACACTCTAAGGTCTAGCAGCACTGACACCACTGGGAAGCTGGCTGAAAGGGCAGCATCTTACCCTCCCCCGTGTCACAAGGAAAATCTGCACCATGACAAGAGCTTAAGTGAATCTTAGTATGGTGCTCTGGGAGAAGTCCTGCCCTACAGTGCTTCCAGGCAGAAACCTGGGCAGCTCCAGAATGTAGGTGCAGCCCTGAGGGGCCCCACTGAGGGACATGGAGGCTCCCGTGCTGTTGGCCTTTGAGGGCACCCATTTTCTCACCTGCCAAGGGGTAGCTTCCTTTTGATAGAGTTCCTAGACTTCACTGACCAATCACAAGTGTCACTTAAGATTCCTAAAATTATGGGTTACTGGGCCATTGCCTGGGGTTCTGATTCAAAGTTTCTGATATGCTCATTGCTTTGAGCACTCCTGGTCTAGAACTCCATGGTGTCACAGTGCGAAGACTCTCATATTCAAACGTAACCCTGAAGATGGCCGTGGAGCATTAGGCAGCTTCTTTAAAGCACTCCCAGTCTGTTTCTTTCTCCCGAAAACAAAAGTGATGCTGGAGTTAGAAGAGTAAATAATGTAAATAAACTATTTAGCACATAAACAAAGCATGTTTTCTTACTTTCTTGGTCCTTCTCCCCTTTATCTAACCTCTCATCTTCCTTTTCCTACTCTGCACTTCCAGGGCTATTCTCCAGGGTACCTCTCTCAGTCCCCTTGCTCTGGAATGTTCTTACAGAAAGCACTTGATACTCTTCTGCCAGGTCCTTCAGGTATGGTTGGAAGTCAGGAGGTCAGTGAGGCCTTCACTGATGACCTCATAGGTCTGCAGATGGTTCTACAACCAGATTTCAAGCCTAGCCCATGGTTTATTGGGGGACTTCATGTCGTCTGGCATTACTGATACACTTGTGGCTTGTCTAAGCCCACCGTCTCCACCAGAGGCCTCCAGGCTGGTCAGGAGAAGGAAAGCTCCATGAGGGAGGGCAGGGACTTTATTTCTGCATCTCCAATGCTGGCACTAGAGTCTGCAATATCACACTAGTTCTTCAGTGAATGAAGATAAATACCTTTAGCCTCTCTCCCTCTCTCTCTCTGTGTGTGTGTCCCTCCCTTCCTCTCTGACTTTCTCTCTCTCCCCTTCTCATTTCTGTTTTGGGCCTTGAACATCCTACGCAAGAACTCCACCAGTCAGCCCTACTCAAGCCCCTAATTGTTTCTTGTTTTGATGGCCTTTGCCATAAAACAAGCCAATTTTTGTCTTGGAAAATAAGAAATCACTGATGTTTCCCCAGAGTTTTTCACATTAACTTCATACAGAGTAAATGCCTCTGTCTATTAATAATAAATTAGCTATATGACCAGGATGTACATTTTTCTCTAATTCCTCTCCTGCAATTACAAAAATGAGTGGATTTATTGGTAAATGATCCAAGCCATTAACTACGGTGTACAAAATATAAAAGTAGCCACAGCTCCTATCTTCCTATTCCCTTTTCCAGAATAAAAAGAAAGGTAAGTAATTCAGAGCACATCCTGGCATTACCTTCTCCCTGAAATTATGCATATACATGTATGTTATTATTTAATGTAAATGAGACAGTAAGACACTTAATGTCTTGCAGCCTCTTCATACAGACATACACCTTTGCATGGAAGCCTTCTGCTTGACTCTGTCTGTTCCACGAGTGGGCTGCGCAGGAGACCATGCTGTTCATATGTTCTCTTCTGAGGAGGCATTCAGGCAGCTCTTAATTCCTCTTGATTATTGGCTTGCTGTGAGTCCCTAGTCATTGTGACATCATTTCTGTGGAAAGTGTTATTACAGTGGAGTCTGTGGGCCCAGGTTGGTCTGCACTAAGCTTCCAAATTTTCATCCCTGACTGTAGTTCATTTTTTCCCCCTAACTTAGGGAAGCATTTGTATTTTTCTGCTACCTATTTCCTATTTATTGACTCAGATTTCTATCAGATTGTCTTTTTTCTTTTACTGGAAAATTTTATTAAAATTAATTATATATTTTGTGTATAGCTCCTTTTCTTTCATATATTGAGGATGTTTTTAGACTGCAGTACATTTTTTTAATTTCATTTATGAATGCCTTTCACTGTAATAAGTTTTTAACATTGCCAAATATGTCTTTTATAACTTCTATACTTCAATATCACTGAAAAATCGCTTCTAAATTCAGGATTATAAAAGTGTCTTATATCCTTTTTAATGCTCTTTTATTTTTAAGTTTAATGCCTTTTGAAATTCCCTTTGAAATCTTTTACATATAAATTTTTAAATAGAACCAACATTTTTTGTTTCTTATCACCAACCTATACATATTTTTTAAATTGAATGAGTAAAGGTGACTGTGGCCTAATCCCTCATGCCCTGGACACTGCTTCACCCTGCTGCCTTTCCCATGCTTGAGTTCAGGAGCCTTTGGGGTCAGCTTCCAGCTGGGTGTGTTCCTCTCATACAATGCATTTTGGTCTTCTCAGAGAACCACATCCTCTTTCGTCTTGGGCCTGCTTCCCTTCCAGTGCATGTAGCATGCTGGAGAGACAGAAATGAAGGAAAGTGCTGCTTGCACAGCAAACATGTCCCGAGCTCTAACCCACACCTACTGCAACAAAAAATGGCTTAAGTGGAAGGCACTCCACTTAAGGCACTCTAAGCCCAACTGAGTCTCATGGTTGTCAAATCAGTAACATGGAGGCCGTAGACCTCAGCAGTCCAGGGTCTTATTTCTTGCCTGGTGCTCCTGAGCACATCAAAGCTGATGTAAGAGCTGCCTCCTTCCGAGGGTCTACAGGGCTTGCCTGGATGAAGATGAATCCTTTCCTTGCTCAGGGACCATTACCCCAATAAGTGCCAGGGCTGGCAGGAGCCTGTGTCATTAACATGGGGCATGAGTCTAATTTAGATCAGATATTGAACAAAAGAAACCAAGGCATGTAAATTGAATTTTGCATGCATATGTTTGTTTCTGCAGAGGTGTATGATAATGCAGTGACTTCAAATTTTAAAAAGGAAGGAAGGAAGGAGAAAGGTCACCTAATATGATTTCCTTTGTGGAGGGAGAGGGGGCTGCAGAGAACAAAAACAAAACAATAGGAATATTCTGGGCTAAGAAGTATAAAATTAAAAGGAAATAAAATCAAGCTGATGCAATTTACAGGCTCCTCATTACCTGGCCTAAGATGTGCACTCATTGTGGTAGGTGGCTAGAGATTATTTCCCGGCCTGCTGCAGACTGATAACTGGCTGGCTTTCTGGCCTGCAGGTATGTTGTTCTGGTGGCAGGAACGGGTGGGGCAGGGCAGCCCCTCCTCCTGCACAGCAGCTGTTGTCCCCTCTCCCAGTGCTGGCACCTCACAGCAAATCAAGAGCTCTGCTTACCTGGAAGGTGCTCCAGGACTTCCACATTCGCAGCTCCCATGACCTAATTTGGATCAGGGTAATTCTGAAAATAAAATACTGGAGTTTTCTTTTCCTGAAGAACAACGTTACATTAGTTAATCTGAAAAGACTTGCTCACAGAACCAATCGTCTGCACAACTCCTTCTGCCTCTTAATTATATTCCACCTTGTTTCATTATTTAAAGTCATTGGATGAGTTAAATGTTTATAGACATTGAAAATCTCACAATTGGAAGTGGATTTAGAGATGGAGCTAACACGCTTGGTCCAATAGGCTGGCACACCTGAGCCAGGCAGCCATGAAGAGGCAAGCTGCGGAAAGATAGGAGTGGGAGCTGAGCTTTCTGCTTCCACATCCTAAGGGAGTGCTGTTAGTGAGGGGTTTCTGTGTGAGGAGGAAGGAGAGCCAGGGTCTGCAGACTCCACAGAGAGAGGGGCCTCTCGTGCACTGTGATGCTGGTCTATGAGACTAAATGAGATGAGGAGTCTGAGTTCACTTTGGATTTTCCCATGCACTGTTCAATCTACTTTCAAAAGCAGGGGTACTGATGCCTCCAAGGTCAAACGGCTGGCAGTGAGGGGAGGACCAGTGCAGCTGTGTGAGGGTGACAGCTTCGTGATCTCCCTGCCTCTGACTGCATGGGCACAGAGTCACACCTGTGGGTCCAGAGAACCTGTTCCTTCATTGCGCCCAGCTCAGCTCTCAGTCCCACTTCCTGCTCATCAGCTTCTTCGGGTAACCAGCTTCCTTCCATCTCTAAACAGTTCTCCTCCCAGGCTCTTCAGTGCTTAACACCATCTATCAGGAGGAGCACCTCCTTGGGTTGCAGATCTCCCTGTAGTCAAAGCACGTGCCTTGTCTTTCCTCCACAGTCAAAGTCGTGATAAATCCATGTACCTTTCATTATACTCCCTTCATTTCTAAGAAGCCATAACTAGAATTATACCCTAAGCCATCGCTACCTTTTTTGCATAATATGTTGGCTGTTTTGTTCTTCACAGTTGTATATATCTGTGATCAGCAGTTGTCATTTTGCTTTCTGAAATGTTTGTTAAAAACCTTACTGCAATGATACTAAATGCTGTGGTTGTTAGACCACAGCTATAAAAATTATTTAAATCAATGTTAAAATCCTTAAACTTTTTAAAATTGATTGTATCTGACAAGTTCCTAAGTATCCTGAAGTAGCATCAATTAAGGCAGTTTCAGGTTAATCTATCTGCCAAAACATTACATTATGGCTCTAAATAAGTAATTAAGAGAGCACTTCGGATTGCGAAATGCACTGTAAGTACTCTACGGTAAAGTGATTCTCTGTTTTCCTGGGGAATAATTTTAGGAAAAAAGGATCCTCCTGAGTCAGGCCACTTTCATGATGGAGCCCCAAACCCTGTGTGCCCCCCAGAACCCTCCTGAACCTGAGCGTAGGACTGCTGCACCCTGGCAGTCACACCCTGAACCCATGTCATCACCCCATCCTTGAGATGCCCAGAGACATAGCCACTTCACAACAATCACGTTGGCTCCTTTGGTTCCTCTAAAGCAAATGTTTCTTCAACTGGTTTTCTCATAAGAACTTCACTCCTGCCTTTATCCTATTGGCAAGGCTTAATTAAATACATACTTGTTGATTTTGGAGGCGTTGCAGGGCAGTTCTAAGGGATAGGAATGCATGAATCAATAAGAGTCATAACATTCTAAATCTTATGGAATCTACAATCTGGCAGGGGGCCTGGAAACAAAGAGCAAATATAAAGAAAAATGCAGGAAATGTAGCATAATGATGAAAATGAAACAAATAATGTATTAGAGAATGACTGAGTGCTTCTGAGATCAGAAGGCCATTGAAACTGACCCTCAGTACCAAGGAAGCAGTGCCATGTGCTCATACAGGGGAGAGACTTGGCAGGTGCAGGGGATACCCTGTGTGTGCACCCTGGAGTGTGCACAAGCCACAGCCGAAGACCGGGGACAACTCTCGTGAGATTGGAGCAGAGTATACAATGTTCTGTGTGTGTTCAGTGTTCTGTGTGTGGGCAGTGTTCTGTGTGTGTTCA
>PVKA01000822.1:76050-103550 GCA_004027165.1 Ctenomys sociabilis | reverse complement strand
ACAATGTTGCACACACACGAAGCCTCCATAGTTCACATATGGCTATGTGTGCTTGTTCAGGATAGAACCACGCAAAGAGAGTTCATTCTGCAGAGCTCTATGCGAATGTGTAGACCTCACTCAGCTTCAGCTTCCTCATCTGTAATGTGGGACTTCTAAGAGTTCCTACAATGGTTGCTATGAAAATGTGTGGGAGGGCCTGCCAGACACCTCGGCAGACTAAAGCACCGGCTTAGGCAGAGCCCCGTGGCCAGGTTTCAATCCTTAGCACGCTGTACTGGCCCCATCCCCAGGGTGCACTGAGATAGCAATTGAGACATGGTGTGGTGGCAGGCACCTGTAATTCCAGAGCTTGGGAGGCTGAAAACAGGAGGATCACTATGACTCTGATCTAGCAGTGGGATTGGGGAGAACCTGTAGATCCTGTGCTAAATGCATAATAAATAAATAAATAAATAAATAAATAAATAAATAAATAAATAAATAAATAATGTGGAACCCATAAAGGAACCCAGACCCAGGACACTGGGTGATTCCAAGCTTCCAAGCATCACATTAGTGCTTCAGCCAATGATGTGTGTGTGTTGCACAGTGACAGCGGCCCGAAAGACCGTATGGAACAGTGCAGTTACCATCACTGGCATTTGGTGAACACAATATGACAAAATCACAAGCTCATCTAGCAGTGCACTTCTCAGAGCACATTCTTCTCTTTAAGTGGCATATGACCATGCAGGTGACACAAGGGCATGTACACTTACCACATACATGGCTGCTAAAGGCATATTCAGACCACAGAACCATACTCTTGTAAACCTTCAAAGGATCTTAGAATTATACACCTCTTCTTAGTCCCTTCAACACTGAATACTTTTTAATGTAACATTGCTAGTATGGACATCAAGTTATTTTTAAAAATAGTTTGCCCACTCTACACATTTCATTTATTTTTCACACGTTTTATTGAATGAAAACATGTTTCTAATGAGCATTTTTATTATGAATTGAAAATGTTCTTACTTCAAAATATGTAAATTTTCCATTATGAACTTTGGCAGGCTTCAGTGGTTTTACTAAAGGTAATGCATGGGTTCTCACGGCTGCTTGGTGGTGCCCAGGGCAAAGCTCACAGAGAGAGGCTGAGCGAGCCCTCGACATCCCAAGCAGTCTGCCGAGAGCCCATGGGACATGCCTGGGATGACACTTCCAGCCCAGTCCTCAGACACCCAGCCCAAGCTCCTTGCTCCTCTGCCTCTTCTTGCTCTAGAGGTGCTCCCGAGTGAACCACGTTGCTCAGGCAGGTGCAGATGGAGCAGAGATTGGAGCCAGGGGAGATGCCCACCTTCACCAAAGCGCCTTCATACTAAATGAGGCCTTGACATACCAGGCCGATACTTTCTTCAGGTGGGGGTGACAAGATTCTCAGTCCAGCTGCAGGTGAGAGGCCGCCTCAGAGGGAATGGCTGCCTGCTGTAGTGGCACAATCTTGACTCTGCGAGCCTTAGAAATACTAAAATGCAGCTAAAAGTAGAGGGCAGGCTGCGCCTTGCCTCAAACACACACTCAGGAGAAGATAGCTCCCCTAACTCACCATCAGAAGTGGGGCAGGGAGCGAGGTAGAAGCGAGACTGAAGGGACTGAAGGACCCTGGTCTTTCTGAAGTGACTTGGGCTTTCATTCTTAAGTGAAGGGTGTGATCCTGTGTGCAGAAAGACGGAGGGAAGAGACTGGTATATTAACGCCATCACCAGCCTTAGTGAAGAGTATGATCTATTATTTTCTGATTTAATTGTGTACTCGCTTAGATTTCATGTGATAATTCACTTCAAAATGTTTATATTTACAGAAGAAGAATCTAAACTTGAAATCCTCTTTCAAATTCTGTATACATATTTTTGAGATGATAGCAAGCAGAATTGTTTAATGAAGAATTCATCCAGTTTTAAAATACGGGGTATGGGGAGTTTTTTTTTTTTTTCTTTTTTTGGGGGAACCAGGGATTAAGCTCAGGCCCTTGCACTTTCCAGGGAAGTGCTTATTCTACTGAGCCATCTCCCTGGTCCCTGAGGAGTGTTTTTAAGGGGGGAAAAAGGTTTTCTCAGTGTAAAATCTGTTTTCTAAGACACGTACAATTTTCTGACTTTTAATTTTTCCAAAAGGAAAATGAATTTAAAAGATCATTTTTATAGCCAAATTAGGAAATGATTAAATAAAATAACACAAGCGGAAATGCAGAGCAAAGCGTGGTTGGGACATTGGACACACTCAACTGGTGTGATGGAAATGATGAGGAAGAGGAATAAAAGGAGAACTGAGCGTGGGAGAGAAGCGAAGGCATGCAGGAGTGGGGTCCATTGCTCCCTCACGTCAAAACCAAACTAAAAGAAACACAGGAGGAATGACGTCCTGCAATTGTCCCTCAGCCCTGCCCTGGGTAGTGGGCCCCTGTTGTGCTGCTGCTCCCCTTGTCCACAGCGTGATCTGGTAAGTCACCAAGGAGGGCCATCATCCTGATCGGCCTCATCGTCAGAAGGACACTGGTGGGGAGCTAGGACCCCTGCTTGTCTTTTCTTTTCCTTTCCTAACGTCAATTGAGATCAAACTTAACGTCCTTTGGTTGCTGGAAAAGCCTGAATAAGGACAGCAACTGCCAGTGTGGAGATGAGAAAAACGGGATGGGATTTGGACTTAGTAGGAGAGTCAGGGACTATTTTAATTGAAAAGCAGAGAGTGCATCAACTGATCATGTACGAGAGCTGTGGTTTTGTCTCAAGGAGTGATCCAAAGCACGTGGAGACAGCACGCATAGGATTGGTCCCAAGTGCCACTCTTCCGGCGAGCTGGCCACGCCCATATGAAAATTAGCCTCTAAGGAACAGCTCGCTCTTTTCTGGAAGATTCAAACGAACACCATCCTCCATTCATGACAAATGATGTGCCCTGCACTTTATGTAATTACTTAATTAGCAAATGCTCGTGAGAACTCATGACGATGGTGGTAGCTAACACAGCTCACCAAGCAGTGAAGTGAAGGGTTCCAATTATTTCTGTTTCTTTGTTTTTATTGAAGTATAATTTATGTACAATCAAATGCACAGATCGTAAATGTTTAGTTTGATGAGTTTTGACATGTGCAAACAGTCATACCACCACCACCCCAAATCAATAAATGATATTGTTCCCTCCTCTCGGAGAGCTGACGCTGGTTTTATCCTTAGTGCAGTCGCTCAGCGGCTCCTGACTCCAAGTAGCAAGGCTCACGCTAATTAGGTTTCCACGAGCAAGCTGCGGTGCCTCAGAACTTCATGTTAGTGGAAGCACGTGATATTTTGTTTCCCCTTTTGTTCAACCTATTTTTGAAGATTTCTTCATGTTTTATATATAAAGCTGGATGCTTTCTCAGCTGGGCACAGTGATACACACCTGTAGTCCTAGCACTCTGGTAGGCAGAGGCAGGAGAATGCCAGGTGAAAATGAACTTAGTCTATCTCAAAAAACCCAAGAGGCTGGAGATGAAGCTCAGTGTGAAGGCCCTGGGCACAATCACTGGTACCAAAAAAATGGGTATTTTTTAATTGTCCCATACTATTGGTCCGATGTATATACCATAATCTGTGAATCAAACCCTTCAGTGATGGATCTTTGTTTTTTCTGTATTTTAGGGAAGAGTCTACAGGGGTGTTCAGGGTCTCACTACTAGATCGGACTCAGAGTGATCTGCCTGTTTATAGCCTCCCAAGAGCTGGGATTACAGGCATATGCTACCATGCCCAGTCTCAATTGCTCTCAGTGTGCCCCAGGGTGGGGCTGACACAGCAGGCACAGGGATTGAACCCCAGCCCCTGTGTCTATTTGCAGGTGTTTTAATCTACTAAGCTATTTGGCTGGCCCTAAGTGGTGGATCTTGACAGTATAGATTTGATACAAATCATTTTGTAATTAGATCCAGTCATTTCTCCTGCATAAATACATGGAAAGGTACCACTTCATGGTCCAGGTGCACTGTTTTTTTGTTTTGTTTTGTTTTGTTTTTTCTGGAACTGGGTATCGAACTCAGACCCTTGCACTTGCCAGGGAAGTGCTTATTCCACTGAGCCATCTCCCTGGCCCAAGGTGCTCTATTGACTTCCCAAGTGGTCCCAGACTTTTCTCCCACTGCCTGCCCCCTTTACATTCCTAGTGCAGATACTCAGCACTCAAGTGTTAGAGAGTCTGCCCGGCCTTACCAACAATTGGCATTGCCAGTCACTGTGAGTGTCAGGGGTTCCAATTACGTTCTACAGAACGTAACCTCTACAGAGGGTTGAATATCCCTCTGCAGAATGTCCTCTGGCTTTCTCCACTTGTAGGATATTGGCATAGGATCTACTTGTAAGGAACCCTTAATTCTAAAATCCTGCATCTGAAGCTTTTTGAGCATAATATCAGTGCTCAAAGAGTTTCAGATTTCACAATGCTTTGGGTTTTAGACATTGAGATTGAGAAGCTTGGCTTGGTTTCATAAAATGTGGCTCCTCAAATCTTTGCAGTGCTGTGCAAAAGCTCTGTCCATGAATTGTGCAATTACTGGGTGCCCTGTGCTGAAGGGGCTTGGGGAGGGCCAGACAGTGAGGCGTTGTCACTGGGGCCATTCCCTTATGTTCCAAATCCTTTCAAGGATTTCTTGAAATTAAAAGTTGCCACCAAGGTATTTTGTAAACAGAGAGGACAGAAAAGGAACATGAGTGACAAGATAAATTCCTTGTGAAAATAAAGTGCATTTTGAACTTAAGAACAGATTTTGAAAACCACATTTCATATTCTTTTAGACAATGATTGCATGCCTGAATATGTTTAGAATAAGCTCTGTATTGTTTTTCTCTCACAGTATGTGAAAAGTATATTAGCCACTCAAACTTCAGCAAATTCCTGCACGTATAAACATATTTACTTTTATTGTCATCTGAATGTATTTTTATAAGCATCCTTGTCCTATATTTTGAATACTGTCTACGCAACATGTTTTGGGAAATGTTCATATAACACATGATGGCAAGCTTAATCTCAGCTTCTTGGTTTCTAGCAAAGGGAGACTGTGAAATAAGCATATTTTGAAGAGATTAAAATGTGGGTGTAACTTGCTTTTTTGCTTACTTACAACAAGCCCACTGGACAGAGGCCAACTCTATTCCAATGAGTACTGAATTCCACCACATATTAAGAGAACTCAGTAAACATTAATTATTAGTAGTTGTTGAATAAATGATAATGGTAATAATGACCATAATAATGCTATATTTTCAACTGTGCCATAAACCAAAACATCTGACAAAAATCTTGAGACAGCCTGTGAAACCCAAACACAGCTGGGCTCTCTAGTTTCCAGTTGGAAATTTTCACCCTGAAACAAAAAACATACACTGCATACAGACAAACAACCGTCTGCAGTCCCCGGGAATGGGTGCCTGACCAGCCCTGTTACTACTGATTCATCCATCAGCATTTCATAAGTGTGACTCTGCAGTCAGCATTATTGGTACATCTTTAGGAGTCACTGTGGTGTCATTCTCCAAGGGCCATGTCTCTTCCTTTTGTTCATGGTTTCAATGGTAACCCAACAACTGACTTTTAGAACCAGTTGTGTACAGAACCAGGCTGGGAAGGTGCTGGAAACTGAACAACTCCAGTGTTTCCTGATTTCACCTGGCTTATCATGGGCTACTGGAGCTGCCCCATTCCTGATAATCTTGTGGTGTGTCTGTCCCTTGCTAGTCTCCCCTTTCCTGCCCTCTTCACTAATGTAAATTCATCCCTAGGTGAACTTTCTCTGGAAGCATTCCTGATCATCTACCTAGAAAGACAGGCACAGAAATGCTTGTAATGGGAGGACATGTCAGAAATCCTCACCCCAGCAATTAGCTGAAACCACTGATGAGCAGGCCTCAGGCGATGAGGCTCAGCACACCCCTCATGATTGCCCAGGCTTCTTGCCTTAGTAGATACCAACACAGCCTCACTGTATCCTAACATGCATATCAGTCTGCCTTATCAGTGAGACTTCTACATTTGGAACAGCTGTATCTTTGTGGGTTGTTATGGTGTAGATGTAAAATATCTCCCTATCTCATGTGTCAAAGGGGGACCTCCTGCTACATGGCTCTCGGCATCTGAAACCTCAGCTTCCTTAGTCATGCTGTGCCAGATGCCTTTATGAAGCTTATGTTGTCCCTTCTACCAGTAAAGCCTATGGCCCTATATCTGAAAAATACGTGTTCTTCCTGTGAGATCTTGTGAAGAGTACACCTGTGAGAACATTACTGAATCAGCACTTAAAAGGTAGGCACATTAATCAAAAGCTAAGAATGGGGTTCTGTAGTGCTTTCTTCTCCCCTGTTCTCCATTTCTCCTGTTCTACTATAATCTTATTACCAAATTTAAGAGCATGAGAACTGCAGTCTGCTTATTACTGTCTCTCCTTGAAATAACTTATTTTCCATGCTCTGAAAAGAATATTCGTGGATTTCCTCTTCCTTCTTGGAGCTGTCACTTAAGATTCTTTGGAAGGATCTTTTTCATCTCCCCACTTTTAGATGTTGAGCTGTTGTTGAGCCCAGGGATCATCAGTACTGTCTGTCTGCTCCGTGAACTCCTTAGGTGGTGCTGCTGAGTACCAGGGCTTCACACACACTACTCATAAATACTCCATAATCTTAGCTTCAGCCCCACTCTTTCACTTGCAATGGAACTCTGGGTATTCCCCCATGGTTTAATGGTGTCTCATGTTTGTATAGTACTAACCAGATCCTTGTTTCCTACCCACAAACTGTACCTTTCTCAGTGTCTTGCATTTCAGTAAAGAACTCCACCAAACACCTGGCAAGTCAATGGGAACCTGAGTCTCATCCTTATCTTCTCTCACTCTTACATCCAGTCTGCTAGCAAATACTAGCTTCATCTTTCAGAGAGCACCTTGATCCATTTATCTCTCACATTGTGGATGTCTCTTGCCTGAGACCTACAGTGTCCCCTCTCCCACTTCTCAGCTCCATCTTCTTCCCTTTAGTCTGTTCGCTGCAGTCTCTGGAGACTGATGTTTAACAAGTGACTCAGCTCATGTCCTGTTCCTGCTTGCAGCCCACTGACAGCTTCACTTCACAGCTAGAATAATATTGAAACTTCACAACAGTGCCAATTCCCATGTGGAGCTTACTCATCTGGGATGCCTCCTATTCTGATCTATCACCATGTCATAGGCACTGTGGCCTCCTTGCCATTGCTTCACTTCTTTGCTCATTCTCTCATTCATTCATTAATTCATTCACTCATTCACTCACTCACTCATTCATTCACTCATTCATTCATTCACTCATTCAGTTCCCCACTTGGAATGAGCCACTCTTCCAGGAGCTGAACCTACAGACCAACAGCCCAAACACACAGAATTCCTGCTCTCAAGAAGCTTGCATTTGGGCAGAGGGATGCAGCACAGTGGATCAGTAAGTCAATAACTAACATGCTAGAGTCAGTAGTGCAGGAAGAAAATCACTGCACATAAAGGAGAGATAGGATGCAGGACTTTTGGTGGTATTGTTTAAAATATCCAGTGGGCACTAGATCTCATCAGAGAGGTGACATTCATGAGGGATATTGGATGTGGAAAAGTATGAGACACACACACAGCCAGAGATGGAAGGTAACAGTGACAGCAGACAGCAAGCAACTGATGTGCTCAAGGCTCTAAGGGCCTTGAGCAAGGGCCAGGGGAGGGTGGAGGGAGGCAAGCAAGAACGTATCAACCATAAGGCTGCACAAAGCTTTGAGGGTCATCAGTACAATTCTTCCCATGGGACCTGTAGGCTTAAGTCAAGTAATGACTAAAATTCCCTTTGAAGAGGTTCACTTTGGTATGGAGGGGACAAGACCGGAAACAGTGATCACAGCTCACAGGCCCCAGCAAATCTCCAAGACAGATGCACTATAAGACATAGGTGGAGATAGGGAAGCTCCAGCTGCTAGCCGTAATTTCAAGGCAGAAGCTGCAGGGTTTACTGATAGAAAGGTACATAGTGACAGACAAAGGGAGAAGTGCAGAACAACTCTATCATCCACTGGTATGAACAACTAAGAATGGAGCCATGATGTTAAGAGATGGAGAGAGTGGAAGGAACACAATGAGAAAGGCCTGAGACCAGGGGTTTGATTTGCAACACAGCAAGCTAGAGATGTTCAACTTGATGGAGAGATGTCAAGTAGGCACGCAAATGCATCTCTCAGAAAACTTTAGGCATCATCAAAATGTAAGTGCCGTTTAAAGCCATGGAATAGGTTGTACTCTCTGTCTTTTGGGTATCACTGTGAAGACAGGATCTCTGTTTTATTCTTTTATCTCAAAGTTTAATAACTGAACCTGGCACATGGTTGTTACACATAACTATTTTGAATGAAGAATGGATAAATGAACACATGAATGCATCAGAAAATAGCACCTGCTATGATGCAGGAACCTCATAAATACTTGCTGAATTAGCACAGTGCCAGGCATGGAGTAGCTTCCCCATAGTACAGCATGGATGATTGACAGATGAGAAGGTTTGATGTAGAACTGAGTGTTCTCAGGACTGAACTGAGAAATACAAGGTTTCTATCCCTTTCTCTCTCTTTGAGGCTAAAGTAAGTGTGCAAGCTCTAGGTGAAGCTAGGCAGACAAGAAGTTGCATGTGCTGTTAATTTTTATCTTCTCTTAGAACAGTGGAGCAGGAAGCATCCATCTTGCAGAGAAGGCAGGCAGATACAGCAGGAGATAAGGGATACATCTTCCTTTATTTCCAGGCAAGGAGGAAAAGGGTATATTTTTCCAGAGGGAATGTACATAACACAGTGACTCCCAAGGGGCAAGGTAAGTGTTAAAATGCATATCCCTATCTTGTCCCATTCCTGCTCTTCTCTCTCTAGTTTTAATTCAAGCTGCTTTCACTTTCTGCCTCCTGGTCCATGTCCATCTCAGTTTCCTGTTCTCTTTCTGTGTTTGCTCACTGCTGTCATTCTCTTTTCCTTTCTGCATCCCCATTCCTTTGTTCAGAAGGCTTCCCCCAAAAAGTAGAAAAGATGTGCAGAATCCCACTGGGAGAAAACTGAAGGTGGAGAATTGCCTATTTTTAGGAGCCCTTCCCTTTCTATTGCAATGTTTTGCGTCTTCCCATACAAAATCTTTTAAAGATATAGTAGCATTAATAATACATAGTTTGCTTTTTTCAACTCAATTTTACCCTGATCCAAAGGGCTTGGAATGCAAGGCACTGGAGCTTGTTTACCCCATGCTTCACAAGTAACATGATGATTGCTCTGACCCTACTTCTACCTGCGTGTTTCCCCTTCTGTTTTGTTTTCTTGGTGCAAGAGTTGTGGGTGATTGTGGGAGCCTGGCAGCTCCTGAGAGCCATTGCCCAGCTGTCACCAGCTGAGCTCCCCAGAGAGGCCCCTCTTGTGGCAGGGCCTTCTGCTCCTTGTCAGGTCTCCTGCAGGTCTACTTTCTTGTGCCTGCTACAACCTTGACCTTAGAAAGCAGTAGTGTCTCTTGCTAGGCTTACTTCAAGTGCAAAAACTGTTATCAGCAATACTTTAGTAGCTGCAGCAAGAGCAATTCCCACTGAAAGTGTTGGGATTGTCCTCTCACATAGCAGTAAGACTCCCACCCATGCCCCATGTGCTACTGCTTATGATAGAGCTCAACAGCAATGACCTCTTTCAAAAAAGATATTTGTCTTTTGCCCTGAGCAGCATTTAGTGATGGGTCTTTTGCAAAAGTATGAAATAAAGTGGCTTTTTTGCACAGAGTCAATGTAAAACTGATCTTAGAGTATGTATTTTGCTTTTCTCTTAGACAACAGAAGAAAAACAGGGATTTGTTTCCTCCCTAACACACTCTTTCCTTCCTGTCTCAGTCCAGATTGATGCAAGTGAGATCCTAATAATTCTTTAAGAGTATGGTTCCACGTGAGGAAGGTAGACAAAAGCTCCAATGACTGGACTGTTTCTAGTCAGCAGAACAGAAGAAAAAATTGCTAGCATTTTTGTCTTGGAATATTTCCACACTATTGTGACAAGCAAATAAATCTACTATGGAGGATGTGACTGTTCTGTGGGAGGATTTCAACCAAATAACAAGTGATTTTTTTCCCCTTTTTAAAAGCAAGCATTTGCTATAGAAATTTCTCCTCTTCCACCTCTGGACATTTCCAGCTGGGAAGTATGTAACAGAAATGCAGCCTAGTGTACATAACTCTTCAAAAGTCTTGAAACTCAAGGACGTTTTCTTTAATTTTATGTATTTGGTACAGGGTCTCACTATGCAGGTTGGATTCATAGTGCTCCTTCTGTGACAGCCTCCCCAGCTCTGGGATTATAGGTGTATGCTACACGCCCAGTTTTGGTGGCCGGCAGGGTGTGTGCCCACACAGCATACTGACTTAAGGGTCAAATTTGAGTCCCTGAGCTTGCCAGGCAGGTGCTTGGACCGCTGAGCTACCTCCTTGGCCCCCTAAGGGACATTGTGAGCTGACTTAGATGCAGCCTCAAGCAACTGTTATCAAGCAACCTCAGAATCTGCAGCTAACCTGCTTTTACTAGCATTTATTTTAGCTCTCAAAATTGCTTGCCTTTTGGTCCTGTGGTGCTTTCTCAAAGTCTGAGCCACTGTTTCTGCTCATACCCCATCTGAACATCTTTCTCTTTGCATGATTCTGACCCATTAATTCTTCCATCCTGTTCTTTTCTCTTCCATTTTTCTCAACACATATTGACCATCCATCTACGAGGTCTCTGTTTCTGGTTTGTTGGAGCTCTCAGTTAAGTTGGAATGACAAGGGCAATAACATTGACACTGATAACTATAATAGGACAACTATCATTTCAAATAGAATAATAATGTTTAAAAAGTAATGTGCAAACTTTACTCTGGGGATTAAGAGGAGGACTTTGGAAGAGCTGTGCATGCTTTGTGCAAGGATATCTGCTCAGAAACCACACCCATAATGCCAACACTGTAGTCCAGAGGGCACACACTGAGCTACGCATCCATAGGGTCCCTTCTGCACACCTCAGTAATTGCAGCCTCATACAATCACATTTGCACAAGGTACTGGGGTCTGTAGGGCCTCCCAAGAGATGGGCACCATAGAGAGTGGTTTGAAATGCTCATTCCACATGAAAGTTAAATTGAGCTTTGCTTCCAGGTCTCTGTCTTTGATTAATTTCATGGAGCTTGCTTGATCTCCAGTGATGTGCTGTCACAGTACCATAGCTAGAGTCACAGACAAGAAGCACCAGCTTAGGGCCTTAAGGCCTGGACAATGCTGGACAAGGCTTCTCAGTCATTGATATGGCCAGAACACATTGATGCCCAAATGTTCCCAAGGTCCTTGCCCTGGGTGTGCCTTCCCAGGGCATCCGTGCTGTGAAGAAGCAGCACTGGAATTTCCTGTATGGGGTGTGCCAAGAGACCTATGTGGGCTGCAGGGAGAGCTCACTACTGAGGAAAGCTGGGATTGAAGTCCATTCCAGAGACATTCTGAGCCTGTGGCCATATGTGTCCTCTGAAAAATGAGCTTTATGTAGATTGTGCCTCACAGAATTGCAGGGAATTGGTTTTTTTTTTTTTTTTTTTTTTTTTTTTTTGTCTTTTTGAGACAGGGTCTCACTATGCAGTTCAGGCTGGCCTTAAGCTCACTTCGTAGCTCAGGCTGGTCTCGAACTCACAACAATCCTCCTGCCTCAGCTTCCCGAGTGCTGGGATTACAGGCATGTGCCACCATGCCCGGCTTGGAATTGTTATTTTGTAATACTTCTAAAAATTAGTTCTAATACTTGTAGGCTCCCCCTTTTCAGAAAGTCATTCAATTGCTTTGAAGATCACTGTAATTCTGGAGGACTGGGTGGCGATTCCATAGGTGGCTGTTACAATGCCAGCCTGGATGCACTGCAGACAGACCCTCACCCCACCAGCTTGATGAAGAAGCTTCCAACACGTCATGCATCCAGGATCACCCAAACAACATCAGAAGGCATCAAGGGCTTTGCTACTCACAGAGCTTATTAATATATAAAAAACAATGGAAGCTAAGATTGCATTTTAAAGTCATACAATTCCATAATCAAAGCTCAGCATAATGTTATAAAATGCTACTATGACATTTTAAGTGGATATAGAAAGCTATCATCTTCAAAGATCTAGATAGATTTGAAAGCTTCCCATAATGGCAATAAATTATCATTTGTTCAATGCTTATTTGTAAGCTGGTATCTTATACACATAGGCATGGCAGAAACAAGCATATTCCAAATGCAATTGCAAATCCCTTCTTATAAACCATGTTCTTTACAACTTAAACAACCTGGGCTTCTCTTGCCACTGAGAATGGCCAAGTGAAAAACTTCTCAGCAAAATGATTTAAATAAATGTGTGCCAGGGACAACTTTTTTTTTTTTAATAACATACAAAAATCCCTAGAGAAGTGTTCCTATTCCCTTATTCTCACCTAGAGAACAGACATGATGGCTGGCACTGTATATGCCATTGCATGACAGAGAGACAGCTAGCTAGCAGAAAGTGGTTCTGTCCACTGCTACCCACTTCTAGCTCACCACACTTCTCTTAAGTGAGACAAATACACTTTCACTTTACAGTCACTGCCTTGTTGTTTATCAGTTGAAGTCACATAAATTCAGTTTATTTATTCATATGGTAAATATTGGTTGTGTGTCAACTAGGTACCTGGTACTTCTCCAGGTGCTGGGTCGGGCACAATGAAACAGATGAATTTGCTCTTTGCTCAGTGGCTTGTAGTTCAATGTGGGTAGATAAGCAGCATAAACAGTGTGTATGCATGTGTGTGAAGGGGGATGGGGCAGGGAAAGGAACTCAAGGCTAGGGGTGCCAAGAATGCTGTTTCGTTGGGGGACAGTGTAGAGAAACCCATCGTGAGTCCAGTGGCAGGGAGCAGTGCTGGGGGAGCCCTGCATGACTCTGAGAGAGCTGGCTCCCAGCAGAGTGGAGTGTCGAGGTCAGTGGAGCACCAGGGTCTCCGTGGGCACTGTGAGCCCACAGCAAGAGAACAGGAAGAAGGTGCATGGGTCTGCAGTGGACTGCACAGCGTGACAGTGGGGGTGGCTTGGGATGGGGCTGAATTGACTTTCTGTGACTTTTGGGCCACTCTCAGGAATTTGGGTTCATCTCGGTGTGTGTCCTTGGGGCAGCAAACAGAGACCAAAAGGAAGTGTGGATACAACTGCAGAAGGGGAGGCCATATGCTCCACACTTTGCCTTTTATTAAAATTTATTTTTTTATTTTATTGAAGTACAAATATAAATCAGACAATTTTAAGACACCTTAACAAGACAGATTCGATAAATTAATACATTGCAAACTGTTTTCATACTGTTTTGGTATCGTACAAGGTGTACACATGATATTATACTTACAGACATTATTATAGCAGATGTCTCTTATCAATAAATTAAGAGTGTAGCTGTTTGCTTAACTTATTTTTTATACCTGAATTATATCAAAAATTCAATAATTATTTTCATAGTAGATGACCATAGTACTAGAAGCCGACATAATATCCTGTTCAACCACCATCAGTGAAAATCTTGCCTCTCATAGGATTATGTAGAAGCACAGCGTTATCTATCCCAACTGTACTGTCTATACACACACATCATGATTTTTTGTTTCTATACCCCTTCCTTTGTCTATACCTGTCAAAGGTGGGCACTCCATTGTCATTCAACTAACGGGTGCTTGAACTGGACAACACAATCCAAAACAGTCCAGCATTCCACAACAATAGTGAGTTATTCAAAGAAGTTGTCGACCATAGCCATTTACAGCTTAATATTATGGCCCGCGATGTATACTTCATTTTTATACTTTTCTGCTGGATGGTTAAGACCTAGATAGAGCAAGACTTCTATACCCACACATGTACTTTATGTTTCTTATGTGGTCAGTGAAGTCCCCTCAGGGTTTATCTTGTAGTCCTGTACATTATTCTGTAGATCCTTTGTCTGTGTCATCCATGTGGATGAGTCACGGCCAATGTTTGACCAGTTTGCTCTCTATGAGAGCCTGAGAGAAAGTTTTTTCTCCATGTGACTCTCCCCAGGCACACAGATATTGGAGAGGTTGTGAAGAAAAGAGAACACGTCTCCACTGCTGGTGGGAATGTAGACTGGTACAACCATTGTGGAGGTCAGTGTGGAGACTCCTCAAAACAGTAGGAGTAGAAATCCCATTCAAGCCGGCTATCCCCCTACTGGGAATTTTCCCAGAGGAACTGAAAACATTGTATCATAGTGATATATGTGTACTTATGTTTATAGCAGCTCAATGTGTGATAGCAAAATCTTGGAAACAACCAAGATGTCCATCACATAAGGAATGGTAGAAAAAGATGTGGTATTTCTATATAATGGAGTATTACTCAGCTATTAAGAATGATAAGTTTGAAGCATTTATACTGAAGTGGATGCCACTTGAACATATACTCCTAAGTGAAATAAACCAGACACACATGTGTAAATATTGTATAGTTTCCCTAGTATAACAAGCGAAAAGCAGAAATACAAAAGGAAACATACAACAACAACTAAAATCAATTGAGTCAGATAAGGCAAAGTGAATGGCATAAGCTGCAGGATACTAATCAGCTTTTCTTCTGGATGGTTAACAACCTAAGTTCACAGATGAAAATTAGAGAAATAGAAGAGCCACAAGGCCAGCCAACATTTTGGCTCTAGCCTTTCAAGGTCAGTGAAGACTCAGGACATAGGAGAACCTGTACTGCAGCATCATGAAACTCAGTTGAGCTCCAAATTTCCTGAACAAGATTATGGAGTCACAAAGGAAAGAGACTGAAGTTCACTTTGCCTTTTGGTTGTTGTTTCTGCAGCACTATGTGTGCTAGCGCAGCATATTTGCAAAAACAAACAAACAAACAACCAATCTCTTTCCAGCTTCCAAAACACACTGACAAGGATCCTGGTCCTTTAGTGGAGTGGAATCTAAAGCATGAACAGGAGGTCATGTTTTTAAGAAACCCAAGGCACTTGTCTAAATAGTTTATCTATATTTATAAATGATGTTTTAATCCTCTCCTTTAGATAACCTGATAAGAGGAGGGAAATGTCTTATTTCAATATTCCATTTAAAATAAAAAACAAAGGTCGAGTAAGTGAAGTTAGGTGGCTTTATGCAGATCAGGTGCTCAGGGATGGAGCATGAGGCTTTGCAGCCACATTACCACTGCCACCCAAATCCTCCATATTGGGAGCTACTCACATGCATCAGCTTGTGTTCTTTCTCGTGGATCTCATGGCCCAGTGAAGTCCATAGGTGTCCACATTGCCTATCTTTTTCCAAATTAATTCCAGCAGTGCATCCATTCTACTGAAAGAACCACCAGTGGCAACCAAGCTTTTGCCCTGCAGCTTGAGGCCTGCTACTTCTTCCACTGAAGGCAGAAGAATTACGTAACTTTTCCCTAGAATCACTCAGCAGCATTGTCTATGGATGTCAGTGTTTGTCCAGATTGCTTGGCTATATTCACACTCTACAACTCCTCCACACAGGAAGTTTCATTTTTAGTTCTTTGGGGAGCTATGAAGTGTCCTGATGTTTGAAATGATATGTATCAAGCCATGGTGGATGCTTCATTGGTAATGGGGCACCCTATAGATTTGAGTAGGAATAAAAATTCAAATCTTGAGTAAATTTGGCTGTTCTAAACCTTAGGGAGAAAATGGAATCCAGCAGAGGTGGGTATGAGCTACACAAATGGATCTGAATTTAAATGTGAGTGTGATTCCTATGGAGATGCTATTTTAATCCTTCTGCAACCTTAGACAAAAACATTGCTTTAAGAATTCTGGGAGCATGCTGCACCTGTGGGAGGCACATAGGCTGACGTTCACACTGGGACTTAGATTCAGGCTATGAGATGAGCAAGAACCAAATCTGGGCAAGGCCACCAGGGACAAAGGTGGAGTTGGAATAATCTCAGATGGAAGGCAAAAGAGGCTGTCCTTTATCCCAGCCAGGACCACAAAGAGCACCCAGAAAATGACTAGGTAGGAAGCCTGTAGAGACAGTTCAAGTGAAGATGGCATGCTGGGCTAACAGTTGCCAGGGCCAGGTGCTGCCACCTGGCTCCTTCAGGGAGGCTGGTCTTGAGGGCTTGTCAGGAGATCAGATTTTGTCTTGGAACTGTGCATCAGTACCTTGTCACATGTGGCACAGGACCAGGATCCCAAAAAATAAAGGCCATTGGCTTCTCACACCATGCTGGGTCAGCACAAGCTAGACACTGCTTATCTCAGGTGAGACGCCTCAGAAGAGGAGCAATAACTTCATCCTCCAGAGCTCTACATCTGGAACTTCAGTGCCTTGTCTTCATGCTTGCTGAGCACACAACTGTGGGGAACTGGCTTAATGTTTTTAACAGTGTAAATAATAGATTCATACATAGATAAATCTCCTTTCCCCACTTCCTCTCCTGTTCTTCTCCTCAACTCAGTAATTCTTTCCTTTTGAATAAATTCACTCCCTTTTCCCAGTATCTACTGTACTCTTTACATTCTTTTTCTCTTTCAGTTTCTCATACTGAGAAAATAGGATACTTTCATATATAGGTCTGATTTATTTCACTTAAAAGTATGGACTCTCAGGTTTAGGCAAATTCAGGGACTGGAGTTCAATCCCCACACCACAGGCCATGTCAGCCCCATTCCCAAGCACCCTGAGCCGGCCACCAACACTAGGCTTGGTGGTGCATGTCTGTAATTCCAGCACTGGGGAAGCTGAAAATAGGAGGATCACCATGAGTCCAAGCTGTATAATAAGACCCTTTACAAAATACATAAAAAAGAATATGGTTTCTAGTTGCATCCATTTACTGACAAAAGTCTCAAATATCTGATCTTCTTTATCCTTTCCTCAGTTGATGGGCATCTGGGCTACTTTTAGGATTTAGCTATGGCAGTTCACATTGTTATAAACATGGGTGCAAGTATATTGCTGTGGTATGATGTTTCCAGGTTTTCTGGAAAAGTACCCAGAAGGGGAAGAGCTAGCTTGAATGGAACCTCCAACCCTAGCATTTTAAGGAATCTCCACACTGATTTCCATAGTAGTACTAGTCTACGCTGCCACCAACAGTGGAGAAGGGTTTACTTTTCCCCATAGCCGTTCCAGCATTTGTTATTAGCTGACTTCTCTATGTTAACCATTCTTTCTGGAATGAAGAGAGCCTTAGCATACTTGTAGGAAAATGTGGATGCCAAATACAAGTACATAATATGGCAGTTCTTAGGAGGAAAATGGGCATTATGTACAAAGACACACTAGCAACTGAGAACAGTTCAACAAGTGTTAAGGATTGTTTTAACTGCAGGTGGTTAGCACCGCTCTCTGCTCTATCAACATGAGGCAATCTTTAAACACTAAGTCAACTCTTTCAGACATTTTCCTGGTGTAAAGGCATGTTTGAAGAAGCAGTGAAGATGAAGGTAATAAGTTCTGAAATGTAGATCTACGATTGCTTAATTACCTCATGAATCAAACCAGGATTGAGTCAGGACATTGAAGTTAAAGCAAAGTTTGGAAGTGGAAAAATGAAGGAGTAGTTCAGAATATTTAGGGAAATTGAATTTCATCATAAGATGGTGCCTTAATGGTAGCATCCTTTCTTGGTATTGTCATTTCTGCCTTCAACTGAATGTGTTAGATACTTGTAAGAATGGAGATTTATGAATCTTGTATGGCTGTCGGTTGAATATATAAAATCCTCATCTAATTACACATCAACATGTATAGTTTTACAAACATTTGAGATGCTTCTATGACTAGTTCATTTAGGCAGGTTTGGAGAATACCATTTCAGGAGGAAAGGTACACTTGGCAGTGAGCACAGGGGTGAGCACACTGAACTTCCAGTAGCAACCCATGATGTCTGAGGAGGTGGGCTGGGTGGTCTTCTGCTGCTGCTGCCTCACCTGTGTGCAGGTTGTGGACTTGCACGAGCCTCTCTGTCTACCTGAATGCCCACTCTCTGGGGTCTGTGCCTCAGTGGGACTGTTTCTTATCTCTCCCTCTGGAACCTGTCACTGGCTGGCTGGCTTTGATTCATTCACGTGCCTTGGCTCTTGCAGCCCATACCTGCCGAGGAACTGGATGCAGACAGATGGGTGCTATCACATGCCAAGGGGCATGACTGTCCTGACTGCCCAGCAGAAGTGACCAGAGAGTTCCAAGCTTCTCACCTTGTGACATTTCAATAGCTGATTTTTCTAAAATTCTGGAGAAAACAGATCTGTTTACATGAATAGAGTGAACAAAACACAAAAAGAAAGGAAATTCAGGAGGTGATTTTAGCTAATTCCTAGTTAGTTAAGGCTTAGCTGATTGCTTTGTTAATGTGGTCTTAGTGGTAGAGGTGAGGGGAAGGAAGAATAAGGCTACATCTAGCTGTACCTTCAGGATAGAGAAGATCTTGCAGAAGGCTTGGTTTCTGAGGCAGGGTTCCCTGTGACCTATTAGGTGGAAAATCTAAGGGAGAGGAGGTAGAACACATTTGCGGGACTGAACTGGGTCGTGGAAGCACACGCAGGCGGGCGTGTGGACAGATGCTCACGTGGGCTCCACGCCTGCCTTCCGAGCGTGACCTACCCTTGGCCTTGCCGGACAGGCCTGCCTGTGGATTCATGTGGCTTCTCCTAGCTTCCCCCCACCCTCTGTGAGCTGGCACAAGCACGGTCCACCCGCTGCTTCGCGTTGCCCTCCTCAGGAGCCAGGCCTTCTCCACTCACGTTGCTGCTCCAGAGTCCTTCTCCCCTTTCCTTGGACACTTTGGATCCTTTTTCTGGCCCTTTTCTGCTTCTCAGGTCCTCTCTTCATCATGCATGTGCCATCTTTTAAAATGTCCGCACATGCTTGCCTCCCTCAGAACCATCCTGTCCTGTGTCCACCTTTGTCCTTTCAGCTGCTTGTCCCCGTCCCTCGCTTCCCACCCTACTTAGGCTGCTCGCAAGCTCAAGCTCTTGCCTGCACCTCTCTTGCTTGCTTTCCTCTGAGCATGACAGAATGGGGACACTGAACACAGTTACAGTAATGTCAGCAGCTCAGGGGAGAAAAACGCGAAAGAGAAAAAGGGGGAAATAGGCCTTTTTTAATTAGATATCTGTGCCAAGCACTCACACTTAATATGAAAATTTCAGACCTTCCTTTGTTAAGTGCAATGGGAGTTTTACTTCACCATGGAGATGACTGGTGGATGAGGAAGGCTGATTAGGCAGCACTGAAATGTAAACCCAGCTTTTCTTAGTGCCTGCAGCAGTATGCAGGGAGAGCAGCGGTGCTTCGCTTTGCTTCGGGAGCAGGAGCCTGGGTCCCTGGGACTGGGACGGTGACGGCAGTGCAGGCCTATGCTGTGCACCCTACAGTCTCTGGTTCAGAGCTGTTTTTCCATCCCTTGGTCCTCATGCGAGTACTCTAAGGTTCCTTGGGGTACCCATGGTGCAGAAGCTCCCTGGCAACCCCAAACTCTGGTCGTCAGCCCTGATCTCCTGGCTGGTGAGTACTGGAGTCACCCGGGAGGATTTCCTTTATGCTGCAAGAACCAGATGTAGGATTTTAGCACTAATGAAAGTGATTTAATTTTAGAGACAGCGCAAAGAAACAAACCTGACTTCAAAAATTAATATGGATATTTTTGGTTTCTAGGTGTCAGTTTGAAAATAAAAGTAAAATTTGAAAATATATGCCTCCGTTTATCAATGAGGTCTCATGATTGTGGGGGTCACACCTAAAGGCAAGAAAATCGATGTCCCACCTCTTGAGTTTTCCTTTACACCATTATTAGACCTTGAGCCCAGGTAATGCTTAGAAAACCGTCACTCATGGCATTTAACATAGTGACTATGGCTCTGGCTGTCTGTGTGCACTGATCACCTAGGCACTGCCAGGCAGCATGGAGTTTCCTCTCCCTACCACTGACTGTCACTAGTTTGAAGAATACAATTCTTTTTGTAAATAGAGTTTTATCAATGTCGTGCATAAACTTAGTGGGGCTGAAATTAATTCCAAAATGCAAAGCTATGTCAATGCGATAGCCATAAACATTTCTATAAGTTCCCAAACTAATAAATTTAATAAAAATAAAACATCTCTGAATGATCTCTCAATTAATGAGATTTCTCCACAAACAGAAATAAGCATCATTCTACTTAGTAGGAAAACAATTGGTAGCAGTTCCAAGAAAATAGAATAACCAAGGCTACCAGTGGTAATTACTAACAGTCAACCTGCTTTAGCATATTCTATCCAGAACAATGAAAGAAAAATGCAATTAAAACAAACATGAAGACAGAACTCATTTTTATATAAAATTGACATGATCTTCTCCCTCAACAGCCCAAGAACTATGTATATTTTAACTTAATTAAAAGCTTGAAGGGTGCAACAGATACCTTTTAAAGTAATCTAGCATATTCAAGGTCAAAAGTATCTTTCATGCACACTTTGAAGCACAAAGGTAGGTATGGGCTTCATAAGTGTATTGAAGTAGAACTGAGCACATATGGGTTCTTATGAAAATAAGTTACATGGGCCAGGATCAGCTCAGGGGCACAGTACCTGTCCGGCAAGAATGAGGTCCTGAGTTCGATTCCTTCCTACATAAATAAATAAATAAATAAATAAATAAATAATTTTCCTATTTTCTTCTGTAAAAATGATGTTGATATTTTACAGTAACTAAGATGGATGAATAATCCTTTCCTTACAATTAACCAGAAATAATACCACTTATAAGGAAGATGAACTATACTGATTAATGGAGATAATTTTTAAGCCATGGCATATCAATTTTATGAAGCAAAGATCATGTAGGAGACAGGAGGAAAATGGTACTGCCATAACTGCTTCCATCTCATGCAGATGGTAAGGCTTCAAGTGAAAGAGAGGTCTGGAGAATAGTAAGACAAGGCCTGACTCCAAAGGGTACATTGGTCATCAAATGCTGAATAAGAATCAACTCAAAACTTAGTGCTTAGGGCTGGAGAGATAGCTCAGCCATCAATGCACCTGCCTGGCAGGCACAAGGACCCAGTACAACATGCCACACTGACTCCGGAATCTGCTGCGCTGGTCCCAAGACTGGCGTGGTGGAGCATACCAGCAATCCCAGTGCTGGGAGGCTGAGACAGGAGGATCACTATGAGTCTGAGCTGCATAGTGAGACTCTGTACCAAATACATAATACATAAATAAATAAACCTTAGTTCATAACACAATAAACTTCTATTATCTGTCCCACTTATAAAGGCTAGAAAACTGAGTAATGGTGCTTTGTATGGCTTTTCCTCAGGGTGCCGGGAAGACTTCCCAGAGGGCTGCTCACTTGCAGCCTTGTTAGGACTGGACGATCCTGTCCAGGGGTCACTTTCATGTGTAATAAGGTGCTGCTGCCTGGGGGCTGTGGCTTCTCACCACTGGAGCTGGCCATGTCCTCTTGTCATGGCAGCTGGTGCTACCCAGAATGAGCTGCCCAAGAGAAAAGCCAAAGGAGGGGACAAGGATGGCTTTTGTGACTTAGCTTTGGAGCTGTGTGCCATCACTGGGCTCAGGTTGTAGACACGGGGATCGACCCTGATGCTGTTTGGTTGACAAATAAACAAAGACATAAATATCAGCAAGACCTTACCATGGGACCCTGGAGTGGCAGGTGGCCACAGGTCACCCAGGGGGGGGCAGTGGGCTCGCAGTGTCAGTGGCTCTCCAAACCAGATTATCTAAACAAAGTCTCCAAACACTACATAAGTAATTCAGACTCTTAAAACATCACTGTATACCAAAACTCTCAGAGTACAAAGAAGACAGGCTTTTTTTTTTTTAAAGAAACAGAAATGCCATAGATGGAAGTATGTGGGACACTGAAAAATGACCTGGGAACCCTGCATTTCTGTCTATAATTCAAAAGAATGTACACAGATAACCCAGCAGGCAGAGAGCAGGCTGCAGGGAGCCGCCACACAGGCCCCAGTAAGAATGTGAGCCTGCTGTGCTGTGGGCCAGCACAGAAGAGGGGAAATGGAAGACCAGTGACCCCTCTCCAGGAAGAACACACTTCCATGGTGACTTTCTTTGCACAGCAAAGTGATATTCTTAATGCAACGAAAGCACATATTCAAGATTAGCAAGTGATCAGTTTAATGCTATGTGCATTTTATTACAGTAAAAAGCTTGACTTCCAGGATCTTAATGAAAATTTCAGAAAACTATCTGACAACTCAACAGAAAAAAAAGACCTCTTGAAAAAACTTGAGACAAAAGCTTAAGATAAATGGCACAGCATCCAGGAGAGGTTGAAAAGATGACCAGAAACACCCAGTACTTTAGGTGGCAGAAGCAGCAAAATGGCCCCACAGGGGCCGGGGAGATGGCTCAGTGCAATAAGTGTTTCCCTGACAAGTGCAAGGACCTGAGTTCAATCCCCAATTCTGGAAAAAAAAATAATGGCCCCAAACCACAAAGTTCAGCTTTACACGAGGGGAACATGTATTACATGTAACACTTCAAAACATTAAGTCAAGAGTGTGAGAGACCAGTGAGCTAGCTCAGTGGACTAACACACCTGCGTAGGCAAACTAAAGCAAGCATGGGATCTACGGTTCAACCTCTAGCACCACATGCCATGCCACCCCTATCCCCAGGCAGGCAGAGCCCTTCAGAGTCTGGGCATGGTGGTACATGCCTATAATCCAGGGGCTAGAGAGGCTGAAAGCAGAAGGATTACCATGAGTTCAGCTGAGTAGTGAGACTCTGTGACAACTGAATACTTAAAAATAAAATAAAATAAAGAGTTTGAATTCCACACCCACGATGCTTTCACACAGGACACAAGAAAAGACAAAGACGTGAAGTAGTAGATGGAGAATGGAGACTGAAGAAGGGCTGTTGTGCAGAACTCTTTTCCTCAGAACAAGTCTTTAATCCATGCTATCTTTCTTCTTCTACAGAAAGGCTGTGTGCACAGTCAAAGTTCACCACACACCAGGAGAAATCTATGAAAGAGACACATCCATATCCCTGGGAAAGCTCAGACCCCTGCAAAGAAAATCAGTGGTTAGGAAACTCAAAACTAAGAAGTAAGGGCTCATTATTCCATTTACTAAATAGCAGTTATGTTAATGTGTTTGACAGTGGAGTGGGCAAAGATAGTGACATTTTGATTTTTACACTAGGAAAGTGACCCTATCACATAGTGATAGTAGAAGCTTCCTAGATGTAGGCCCCTTAAGGCATACCACCTGTGTACCCACTTGTGTCTGCAGCACCTACCACAGCTATGGGGCACACAGGTTTTCAAAGAAGACACATATTTGTAATCCAAAACTCCATCTCTCTACTAAAGCTCCCTGCAGCCAACTAAAGGGACAGCAGAGAGCTGGCTCCTGGTGACCACTGGGATCCCTGTGTGAAAAGCAGGTTAGACCCTCTCTAAAAGTCAAAGGGTACTTAAATGCCTAATAATTTAAGTTAAAATAATATACTAATGATTCAGTACCTAACATTTGAATGCAAGTTTAGAATGTGATCTTTTTTTTTTTTTTCAGAACTGGGGATTGAACTCAGGACCTTGCTAAAAGGTGATTTCTGATAAAGGCCAGGAATTGTGAGTGTTGAAGTAGAAGAGAGGATGACAGGGAAGCTATTGGAGCTTGGCCATGGGGACTCATGAAAGCATCTAAGTTGAATATGCTTCTGGGGAACTTAAGACTAAGCATCAATCAAAAACATAATATATTAATTTCAGAAAACTATAGAGGATGACAATCAAAGAAATGAATTTCAAAGGGCGAAAGGTATGAAACCCAAGGGCTACAAGAAAGGACAAAAGGCAGAAAGCAATAGTGGCAAGGAACGAGCACACTAGTTTTAAGAATGCCTGTAATTGGGCTAAACTCCCCATTGAAAGGACAGAGAGATTCAGGGTGTTTTTTCATTAAAGAGATAAAGAAAAAGAAAATAGAAAAGATCGCTGTTTACAAAAGATCTATGCCAGATAAATACAAGTATTTTTAAAAGGTCTGGAAGAAATATTAGCAAAATTAAGGCAGGAATACAATACATTCATTGTTAGGAAAAGATACACACCAGACTAAAATGTTTAAGTTGTAAGAAAATGGATCAGTTTATATTGTCCAGAGCTGAATATAAAGCTAGTTTAATTATTTTTAAACTGTTTGTGTGAAAATACAAAGCCAAAACTGCATAGACTCACAGGTAAACTAAAAACACTGTGTATAAATTCTGGTTTACCTATTTTTGTTTCACAAGGGAGGCAAAAGATTTAGTACAAATAGGGACAGTTTGAATGATGGCATATTGCTGTGTGGATGTAATTTCTGTTCTGCTATCTATGGGATTATAATTTCATAATATATAGTCTATAACTATATGTATCAAACTATACATACCTTGCATGCATGTTTATATAATATGTATTATTATATGCTATAATAATATGTCGTGGTATAGTATTAACATAAACACATATAAACACAGACATCTGTGGACCAGTCATTAACAAATTGATCATGTTTTTTCCAAAGTTCATCAAAAGATTTCTATATATACATATATAATAAACAAATATATATAAACAATAACAAATATAAACAAGCTATAACAAGTATATAAAAACTATAACAAATTGCTAGAAAAAAGGCAAAGAAATACTGGAAAACTCAACCTGATTATAAATAATTTTAGAGATAAATTTATAAAATATTTTTGCACTATAAGTTCTTTCTTGTAAATAAAACATATAAATATATTTCTTTCTGCTTTCAAATTTTTGGTTGTATTCAGTTGTTTAAGTACAATAAATTATGCACCTTTCCAGTTATGAGCAGTAAGACTCACATGATAATACATTAAGGTGTTTTTGACATTCCAAAATATTGTGGTATTATTTACCATGCATACTGAAAAATATCATGATTTTCATAATTTGTCAGAAAAGATAATTTGATGACATTTGTCCTTTTCTGAGTAAACACTTCTACGGAAGTATAAAAAGGGATAATTTCCAGTATAATAAAAGAACTATGTGGTCCTAGCATCATGAATAAAATAAAACACCAAATTTTATCCATTACTAAGATGAAGATGACAGAATTGCTCTTATGGCTACCATTGAAAATTGCTTTCAAATGCCAAAGTCAGTTAACTCTTTCCAAAATAAATTAGATATTGCTCAGCTGACCCTGTATGGTCAGAATTATTTTGAGGCCGCAGTCAGCCAAAACATTTCAGGCTGGAGGTTCTGCTGCACACCTGTTGTCCAAGCACTTGGAAGGCTGAGGCAGTGGGATGGCTGTAAGTTCAAGGTCAGCCTGGGCTACATGAGGTAGTACAAGGTCAGCTGGAACTACATACTCAAAAAAAAATCCAACAAAAATCAGGTCTATGGTCTCACAAACACACTAGATGCAAAACCCTTAACGAAATACAGATGAATTCAACACAGGAAAACCAGAAAGAATAATGTGACCACATCCTGACCACGGGAGACTTATTCCCCTGAAAAGAAGGCCAGTTTAATATTAAAAGTCATTCCAAATAACTCATATTCCCATCAAACTAAATGTCAAACAAAACATTTGACAAAATTTAATATGCATGCGAACACAGACACACAAGTTAGCAGCTAGAAACAGCCAAGAACTTCCTTAAACTAATGAAGGCTGTTTGTGAAAAACTTAACAACAATGCTGTACTCAGTGAGAAAGTGCAATGTTTTCCTTCTTATTGGAAATATATGGCCTAGGAATATAGCCCCAATGGTAACACAGTTTTCTAGCATTCATAAGGCCCTGGGTTCAATTGCCAGCACCATGAATAAATAAATAAATAAATAAATAAATAAATAAATAAATAAATAAAATAGAACTTCAGTGCCTGCTATTTGCATTTACATTTAATCTTATATTGATGGACAATTTAGAGAGTATAATTAAACAAGAAAGGGACAGAAAGAAAACAAAAATAGAAGTAAAGTTATCCTTACTGTATTGGACATAATAATTTATGTTAGTCTAAAACTTAAATATTTATATTAATATGAAGTCTATTAATCAAAGTAACTTAAAAGTTACTAGCATCAATGAATAAGTTCAACAATTTCATAAGATTCAAAATCAATATACAAGGGCCAGCCTGAGAGCTCTGCGACTAAAGCACCTGCTTAGGTAGAGTCCTGCAGCTAGGGTTCGATCCCCGGCTTACCATGGTGGCCTTGCCCCTGGAGTGTACTGAAATGGTGATTGACACTGGGGGTAGTGGCATGTGCCTGTAATCCCAGTGCTTGGGCGGCTGAAAGCAGGAGAATCATTATGAATCAGACCCACGTAGTGAGAGCATCTAGATCCAGTAATAAATACAAAAAGAAAAATCAATTCATAAAACCCAGTTTTGTTTCTACATATTTCAGTAAGAAATTAAAGTTTAAGTTTCAATATATGTTGAAAGTTATGAAATGCTGTTTTGAAACATCAAAGAAGATCTAAGTAAATGTAGAATGCACTTTAAGGATTGTAAAAGTCAGTACTGCTAAGATGTCAGTTGTTTCCACATTGATGTATAATTTAAATGCATTCACAAAAACTGTCATCATTTTTGGGGCACTTATTGTCAGACTGGTTCTAAAATTTAAAATATAAAATTGGACACTGTTCTGAAAAGGACAAAGCTGTCAATTCACACTTTCTGACATGGAAATATTATAAGGTTAAAATAACAAAACTAGTATGATACTGACATGAGAACAGGCATATAAATTAATACAAAAATAGAACCATAAAGAGCCCAATTAATGACTAATTGGTTTGGATAAGGAAATCAAGGCTCCCCACTAGGAAAGGATGGATTGCTTTGACAGAGGCAGTTCAACTAAGTGTATGGCTTGGCAGAAAACACCTCAGCCTTCCCTCATTGCAGGCACCTAAATGCTAACTCCTGTGGACCCTACACTTTAAAAAAGTCAGAAGTTTTAAAATTTCCAAAAGAAAACATAATAAAAAGCCTTCACAACTTTTGTTGCATCCTGTGTTTTAGATAAGACATGAAAATATTAACTACATTCTGCAACCATAGGGAGTTATTCAAAGAAATTGTCGACCATATCCATTTACAGCTCAGCTTAATATTATGGGCTCACGATGTATCGAGTTCAAGAACCTAAGGTAGTTGAATGTCAATGGAGAGCCCACTTTTGACAGGTGTAGACAAAGGAAGGGTTGTAGAAAGAAAAAATCAGGATGTGTGTGTATAGACAGTACAGTTGGGATAGATAACGCTGTGCTTCTACATAATTCTATGAGAGGCCAGATCTGCACTAATGGTGGTTGGACAGGATATTATGTCGGCTTTTAGTGCTATGGTCATCCACTAGGTAAATAATTA